>JAULBM010318555.1:0-23830 GCA_032357055.1 Geukensia granosissima | reverse complement strand
TTAATATGCTCTCGTCCTGAATATGCATGAAATATTTGCCACTGGACGTTAAGCACCATTCAATCAATCAATTATTTGTATAAACTATTAAAACATGACGAGCAACTTAGGATACACCCCGGTAATTTCTGTAAATTGCAAATTTTACTAGAGATGTAAAATGTTTTGTAGAGTTGTATCGATCGAATTTTATAATTTTGCAAACGAGTAAATCACAGCATGCATCAAATTAGAGTTATCCATCTTTGTATGTTTCTGTCGATCATCTTCTACAACGATTAGTGTGATACAATGGACAATGATGGTGAATTCAGAAAATATCAAAAGGGCAAAGAGGAATTGTAAAGCACAAGACAGTTATGGCCATGGAAATAAGCAGAGGAGCAGCAGAAAATAGCAAAGAGAACGATCCACAGAACAACTTTGAACAACACTTAGTAAACAATCTTACTAAACGGCTCAAATCTTAAATTTTTATGAATTTATGATGAAAATTTAGTAAGCTATCATAACATAGGTGTATGGTTCTGTATAAATTATCTCTAAAAATGGTTGTAAACAAGCGCTCACCAATACCAAATTTCAAGAGGGAATCAACCAAGTTGGCAAATCTTTGATTTGAAAGGACGCGGTATCGTAAAAACTGATTTTCAACCTAGTTATCTTAAATGATGTTACCAGTCCTATTTGTTTAAGAAGCCTGTCGCCCAGAGCAGGAATATGTCTCGAACTTGGCAGGTCAATGCTATGGACAATGTCCTAAAACACAATAAAAGATCTCACGGAAGACGTTTCAAAGCAAGCGTAAACATTATAACAATACAGTCTTATTTCAAGGATGTCTTTATTTTCAAAAATGATTGAAGACATCATCTACTTTGAAAAATTATGAACTATTACAGTACAGCAACAAAATTATATTCTATCTAGAAAGAATATAACACGATATTTTACTCTTATCTTTTGCATAAAGCAGTACCAGTAATCTCTGCGTTCTGCTCCCATAATTTATTTTTACAAAAATTGGCAACTAGAAAATCGCAAAAACAAAAAAAAAATTTCTTAATTTATGTTTACAAAGAAATCGACCTTAATGATCTGGCAAGTAAATTAAGACATCATAAAACATCTTAACATATTCCATCTTTTTATGATAACATCGAACCTCCTTTCATCTCTGTCACGAACAAAAACCCACCAGAGATTTATGTTTTTATTGAAAGATGTCACTAAAATTGCAAACTAACGACTTTCCATATTCATGTTACAATTTTACAATGTATTTCTAAATACAAATTTGAACCCTGTTATTACTAGATATCTATATATTATCAAAGACGGGGTAATTGCCTTTCTTCAAAACGGCCTAGATATCGCACTATCGCCAAAACCAATTGGGCCGATTGACATGATGCTATAAAAAAAAACTCCATACGCATCTTTTTAAAATGGATCACAACAAAAATATCCAATAAATCGTGTAATTAAGACCTTGAAAAATACCTGAATAAAAAAATAATAGTAGATATTCGCATTAAAAATTATTAATCTATTGTAAAGATACAATACATCTCATGTTGTTTCCAGATTAAACGCTATATGAAAGAACTTTATAAAAGTAATTCGAAGATTCTGAAGGGAAAGATAGAAATCGTTAAGTCAGAAAACAGTCTAGACCATGGCCAACAAAATGAAACGAAATACAAACATGCCACATATCCTATTTTTATAGAACTCACGACACTTCACTGAAAACTAAAGCTGGAGTAACACGAACCCAAGAAAATCCAGGGTGAGTTCAGGTGCTTTATAAAACGTGTGTGTTTGATCCGACAGAAGAAAAATTTCTCATCACATGCCAATTCATATTTAAGCAACTTCGACTTCGAATATGCAATGCTACAAACATTGCTTAAAGTAACATTTTTTTCTCGTTGAAACCAGGAACTTTTAAAACAAAACATATCAAAATCATATTGATAATATTGATAATAAAGTTCGAAATTTTAAATTAGCCAAATTGGATCGTTTTACTACTTTGACCCACATTTTTTCAAAAAACTATAAGAGATAGCAAAATGTTTTTGACTTGCTGTCGATTAGACAATCCCAGCAAATTTGACGAAAAATAAAATTATCTAATACACCAAAAGTTGACAGTTTGGGCCCATCCAACAAAGTTTATATCTAAATCTGTGCAATATACAAAAATAAACTTGGTGTATTTTTTCGACATTTTTACAAAGACACAAATGGGGACAGACCATCAAAATCGGGTGACAAATTAAAAAAATATGGTTCAAAAATAAGAGCATGATCACTTTTATCCCCATTGTAACATAAAAACGATAAGAGATACTTCAGGACGGAAGGTTTCCATTTGATTTTTTGCAGGAAACACACAATTGGATATAAACTTAAAAAAATATCTGACAGAATATAAAAATTGTGGCCACTCATAAAAAAGAGACGAGCTGGAACCACCAAATTCAATCCCACACCATATCTCTAGAGATCAATAGGTCAAAATATCGTAAGAACCGGTTTACCACAACAAACGATAACCTGCAGAAACTTTTGTGTTCACAGACAGAAGACACCAAGGAAGGCGACGACATTGTCATGTCATTGTACGACTGCAAAGTTTAGCGTTTGTATAAAAAGGAAATGTAATATGATCATTAAAAGCAGTTTGTGTATTTATGGAATTGAATTTACTAAAACAAATTTACGAAAAACCATTTCTTTTGAATGACCATTGCAGAAATTTCTGTTTAATCATTGTATGAGATTAAGGCGCATAAAAAATTGATAGCGTAATTTTAATAAAAATAAATTTTTAAATGAGCACAGGATCTCCGATAGTTTGAACACTAAATTCTATTGGCGGTAAGATAATTTTTTTTCTAAAATCCTCTTTGCATTTTTGTTAATGTTTTAAGTAATAATAGCCAAAGTATGAGAGACTTAGTTCATTGAAACGTACTTTAGAAGCTGGTATTAACCGGTATTTGAATATACCTTTTGGACGGCTGGTTGGTAGAAAATACCCATATCTATAACCTTGTCTTCATTTACGCTATGTGTTTTCAGAAAACAATCATCACGCACAATGGACTATACACATTTTAACTGGCGATTTACGAGTTAATAATAACAAAATTTGCAAACTTAGCACCAAAAATAAAAACTTTATTTGGTGTGTTACTGAATAATGAAAACAGTCAAAAAGATAATGAGATTAGTTTTCACAGATAAAAATTTACCGCATTGTGGTTAGCGTGTTGCCTGATGTGCGTAAGTTCGTTGGTTCGATCACCGACCGGGTAAAACCAAAGACATCGAAAGAAATATTTGCTTCTTCTCCGCCATACAAAATTAAGGAGTAGAGCAAAGACAAAGACAAGAGTCACAAACCTTGCTGTAGGAGCTGCATTAGGTATTTCTCTCATTTTATAAAATTTTTGATGAAGGACATTAAGAACCAAAATGGTATAGTGCTAAAACAATGTTGAACACATGTGAACCTTCCATGTCCTTCATATCGAATTTTTAAATTAAAAAGCCTACAATGGAGTATTAAAATATTTTTAATTGTGTAATGTATTTAGACCAATAACCCAAGATATTTAGAACATTAACCATAATTTCAAATGTCTGGGTAACAATCGTATTTTGAATCCCTACTGCGGTATTCTGACTGCTTCTCCTCTCAAATTTAATAAGAAGCCCATTTGCACTTGAAATTCTGTCCACCAACATCATGGATTTTTTCAACCCCACAATAAAAGTAAAGTCTGCCATGTTATGTTGAATCCCTTGCACAATTAAACGATTTTAACAAGATATGAAACATTTTTATTTGTACATGGTATTTATGGGACTCTCAACCCCCCTCCCCTTAGGATTTTCTGAAGTCAGTATTGGTGTTGCTGCATAAATTACTACAACAAGGATACATCCTATCAAGCTTGAAGTCGTCCTCTTGAAATTCAATTGTCGTCATCTCGAATTGGTTGATCCATATGGTATCAGTGTATCTCAACTATTTATGGACCTTTTACAAGTAATACAACAATTAGTTGAACTTTTCTCGTATTGACGCTTACCCGGATTAGCGTTTAAGGTATTTGCGCGCAAGACAGGGAATGATTACTCTTCTAGAGCACGTGATCCCACTCCTGTTTTGAAAAGACTAGATTGTTCTTTTTGTTTTTGTTTTATCTTTTAGCTTCTTTCGAATTTGTCTTGTCTCTTTGAACTATATGCACTTTTGATATCTCACATTGGTATTCTACACTTGATCACAATAATTTCAAAATGAGGTATTTCATGATACTTTGAACGTCTGCCATGGGATTCTGATCCCCTTTTCCCTTCAAAATCTAGCAAAACTTTATCGAAAAATTGATTATTCCATGTGCAAATTGATTATTCCATGTGCACATGACATTATGTCTCTTCACATTATGGAATTGAATCCCACTATAAAAAAGTCTTCCATGGTATTTTGACGTCCCTGTCCAATTTTCAATAAAATATGAAACATATTTGATTTGTGCATGGTATTATGACCAATAACCAAAGAAATTTGGAATCCCAACCACAAGTATCATTGTCCGGTCAATTATGATATTTATACCCCCTACAATTGTGTTTTGGCCCCTCACCCTTTAACGCTAAAAATCATTTGCACATAGTATTCTGTCCGCCAATATTATGGAATTTTTAACCCCGCCATGAAATTGCCACGGTAGGTTGGCCTTGGTTTTTTTACCTTTAAAACGTAGCAAGTCTATACTCTATGTCAAGCTTTTCTGGAGTGCGAATTTCGGGCTTAATTAAATCTTGTGTGAGTTTCCGCCTTTGGATTTATTTTAAATTATCTTAAAAAAAAGAATTATCCCACAGTTAACGGTTCATGCTTTACACTATGCAAAGGCGTTTTGCAAACAATATATTATCTGTCCCCGAATTTCTCTACGGGGATTTTACGTTGAGGGTTGCCCATCTTTGTTTTTTGCTGGAGCGCGTCAGTTTGATCTCTAGATAAAGTTATTTGAAAGACTAAGAACATTTTTTTTCATTCGGATCCCTTCTTGCGATACATATCAGGAGAATTATTTTTAAAATGCAATTCAGGCACGCCACTAAGCATTTATTTTTTTCAGGTTGATTTATCCTAGTTCAATAACTTAATTATTGCGCAGCATTGACAATGTATACTACCGGTCTTACCGCGTGCAATAGGCCACTTCCAGCAAACAAATGATTTATTTTACAATGTAAAATCCCCGTTGAGAATGAAAAACTCGGGTCAGCTTAAAACACATCGGGATTGCTAAAAAGCATTATTGCAAGTTACTTGCACTTTTTTCAATCGACAAAATAAACACTATTTTATGAGAATACGGTTCCAGCAAACTCTGACATAGAGTATAGTTAAAAATAGTAATCATTTCTATTTGTGAATGGCATTATTATTACATGCGCCTTTATATCATGGACTTTGAAACTTCCACTATAAAATTAACTTTTTTATTTTGCCATGGGTGTTTTTAAACCCTACCATGGGATTTTGACACTTTTTTCAAAATCTATGAATTCTAGATGAATATTGAAATTACTACATCAACGAAAGGATTCTATATTAAAGGGGTTAAAAATCCATAAGGGGGTTTATTTTTCCATGAGGATCAACATTCTTGGATAAATTGAACGCGAGGTCAATTTTCAAAAAGGCCCAAAATACGGTATGTCACCTGCTCAGCGTTTCGGTCGGATTCATTGTTCATCACTCATTTATATGCTCCCGTCTTGAATATGCATGAAATATTTCCCTCTGGACGTCAGGAAACTATCCATAAGTTAATCAATAGATGACAATATTTTACATCATACGCTTTTAAATTAAGCGGAATGACTTTTCTTGCTCCATGAACTCAAAATCCACAAGAGTCAACTAGATAATTAAAGCGTCTTTACTGTTCATCTCCAAGGAAGAGGAACTTTGAAATATGAGCATAAATTCTCGCTTTTACGATATGGTTTAAAGATAAAGCATTCCAAGACAGATAGCTTAAGACACTGGGTGAGCGCCTCGTCCAAAATGTTGAATTGTAAAAAAGTTCTTGGAGCCCAAGTTTCCGCTCGTGTTGTATATTTTTGTCTAGTTAATTGATTATTAATTTGAAGTTAAATAATATTGACTTGAAGTATCTTAAGTTTTAATCTTAAATCATTGAAATTGGTTAATGGAATATTTGTTGCGTAAAAAGCGATATTTTTTCTTGCTGATGGTTTGATCTTTAACTTTTTCGAATTTTACCTCATTACAATAAGAGTTTTAAAAAGTTGTACATTTCTCATCTTTTTATTTTGTTTTATTTATTTTTTTTTTTTTGACATTGTCTGAAAATTTGTAATTTAATTTTTATTTGGACTTCAAATCTTTTAGGGCCTAGTGTAATTGATAAATGTTTTCACAAAACCGCTTTGTATAATACATTTGTAAACAAAACCTCTGTGCGGAATGGGTCGCTGTCTTTTTGGCATTTATCCGTATCCTTAATTTTTTATACATGTAACTGCATTACACAAACAAATAAATATTAACAAAAATAGCTATTAATTATTCTGACGCAATTTTATCAATATCTGCAACCCTTAAATAATATTTCATATTCCGAAATGGACGACAGTCAGAATTGAATAAAGAAAATGTTGATTTTTAGTAGAAAATGCTTTTGAGACAAAAGATCCAGTGTAATTTTTTTCTGGGATGACATATAAAATATCATAGAAAGTGCGACAAACGGCATTTAAAGGTCATATTGGTGTAAAAGTATTCTCATTACCTATTATAAGATATCGTTATCAATTTTAAAACATCTCGTTATTAATCTTCCAAAAACTTAATAATTTAAAAATTTGGAAATAAAATCTTTCTAAAACTGAAGCTTCTTATATCTTGCACAACAATCTATTATTTATATTTTTGATTTGAGATGAATGACGTCAACATTTTTGCAAAACAATCTTCAATATCAAATACCTTTTTTCCCCTTTTTTATTTTTATACACATAATAAATATTTTGTTATCTTTTAAGGTTTGTGATTTGTTAGTGAACAAACAAGAGATCAAAATCGAACATTAATATACATTTCAAAATAATTGCTCCTTATTTGCATTTCAGCGATAATCTTTTTCCAATCTTAGCTATCAAAGACATTTTAGAAATGCCAGAAAACCATAAGGTCGTACGTAACTTAAAAAAAACACTTCTATCAATTGCTTGTATCGTGTATTTTTGTGAGCAATGTGCTTGCATGAAACATGATCACAGATTTCTAAATGCAATAAAAGGCAACACATCAATTTTAGCCATATTTTTGTTTAATTTAAGCTTGAGACATGCACCAAATGAAATAGTAATTAATGAAGAGCTGAAACTTTCAGTAACCAAATATCTAAAAATGATAAAGCTTAATATATGTTGTCTATCGACTCTCATTAAAGTTACTTCCCCTGAAAAATAATTACGATTTTACTTTTTTCTTGAATTGATTGTGTGAAATTGTTTTTAAAGACGACCAAACTAATTTGCAAAAACATAGTTCATTGTAGTATGATTTCTTTCTTATAATATGTGGCGTGGTTTTGTCTTGCAGGTGAGCTATACAGGACCAGAAAGATTGAGGTTTTGAATCAACATTTGTTTCACGCCAACCCTCACAGTGTCTTGGAAGTTTGATACAATAGTTTTCAAACATAAACTGGAAATACGTTTTGTGAGGCATTTCATTGAATGAAACATTTCGTTTACACAATCGTGCTTGATTTAGAAAATACTATCAAAAGAGGACTAAATTGACCTTTGATTGTTAAGGTAAGAAATGGCATTCTAAATTTCGAATTTCCAAGTAAAGTTTCTGTGTAATGGTCATTCAAACGCGTTGATAACGATATCTTTGTTCCTGTAGAGAACTTTTTTAAATTTATCTATGAAATAAGAAAATCTTTTTATCTTCAGGGTCACCAACTAATTTATGGTTTTGCCAGATTTAAACTTGTATGTAATCAGAAGTAAATGAATAAAATCTACATAGAATGCCTGGATAGTATGCTCTTAAATTTTACAGTTATGGCGTAATTATTATTGAGATAACTAGCTCTAAGTGTACGCCTTCATTTATTTATTTTTCGGCCAGTGTCTTAATTTAAGATTATCTGCCCTATTCAAGCCATTTAAACCGCCAAGTCATTTAACAAAATCTTGATGTGCCCTGTGTTTGTTAAAACATTGTATTTGAATTTGTGTGTATTACTGTCGGGCAACTTATGACAGATTTTGCTAAATTTCTTTGCCCGTCGTCATCTGTAATTTGTTGACCTTGCCCCACATTTGTGTTCTTCAATGCACAGATGTAGTGTCGTCGACATCTAGCAAAGAATTCCGCTCAAACCGGTGCTAGGGGCCGTCTTAAACTTACAGTGAGATGAGAGTTTTAACTCCTTGTTGAAGGCTTCGTGACTTTCAGATGAAGAAGAGCAATCAAAGCGCTGTTCCTTTGCTTGGAATTTTCTTGTACATGTGAAATTTTAGTGTCATGAATATTTACACCATATTCCCCCTTTTTCTTTAGAAATAGTCATATACAAATATGCAATGAATAAATCAATTGGATGGCAAAATTATTTAACGGAAGTGGCAAATTAATCATTTATGAAATTCATCTATCAAAACATAACAATCTTGTCTCAAAACCAGGCATGTCTGATATTTTTGCCTCTCATTGCGTTCCAGTACACCCAATTTTGATCTGGTATTTGCACTTTTTGCTCTAAATGATCAGAAAAATAAAAAAGATATCAACAGCTGAGTTTCACCATACAATAAACATGCTTCCAACAAATTATATATAATTCGTAGAGCATAAATATTAGTCTGTCGAATTTGGATTGTGTCTTTCTGGCATATATTCCATATTCTTTCTTTTTAGTAGTATATTTTCATAATAGATTCATAAACGACATTGCTAAGACTACATGTACTTTCTATTAAGCAATTTGAAATACGTTTTAATATATTCATATACCGGTAAAATTTGTTATGGATAAATATAATGTACATGTACCTGAAGAGTTGTAAGATACTTTACCCACATATCTAGAGACTAGGTAAGCTAAATTTGTGCCCTCTCCTGGCATTCGAAAAATTAAAATATCATAGCCATAGTTAATCGTTACCGGTAATACAAAAATAAGTTGACCTCTTCTCGGATTGACGTTCACCCTGAGTTTAAGGATTCACCAACGGGTGTTGCAACAAGAAAGAACATGCTTAGCCTTCATTTCACCTGATCACACCCCTGTTTATATGGGTGTTCGTGGATTACAAGCCTTTATTACTTTTGTTTTCGTTTTATCATCTAAGTTTGTTTCAAATTGCTTTGTCTCTTTGACGATGCATTTCTAATCTCTCATATAGGTATTTTACACTGGACTTCAAACAACTTACCTTTTTTAACAATTATGTAATGATCGCTTATCAATTATTCAATTGAATGGAAATTAAATTAAATAATATTAAAACGCAATTTTAACTTTTCGTTGTAAGCTAGTCTCTTAGGTTTATATAAAGTGTCATAAAGAATCTGGCTTAAGTTGGGTAAATTATTAAAAAATATGTATGAAGGATTTTTCAGAAACAACGTTTGCAAGAGGTAATCATATGTTGACAAATCGGAGAAACCTATGCAAACCTTGTAGTTTTCTTTCCCATAAAAGCTTCATTCCATACTTTAGTTCATTGCTCTAAAACTTTAAACGGTTAAGGTCAGTTGTAAATTTATAAGTTGTTTGATATTCCAATTATTTGAAAGATGTTTCAAAGAGAATATGGTTCATATGGCCTGATGTTTTCAGAGAAGGAGAATAAAAGATTGTAACAATCGGAAAAAATAATTGCTATGGTAGTCATGTTAGTTGGCGAAAAGTTAACGATATTGGCAATATTTACAGAGTTCTATCGATCAACGGTGGCGTAAATGGTTATTTCGAGATGAAATTCAAATATACCTGGGTTTAAAGTTTCTGTTTAATTACGTTAGTTGCATCCACCATCATGAAAGTAGCCAATTACTCCCACTGACTGCACGACCAAGATGAGAAGGACCAATGACCTTCTATTTTTATATCTCTCTTTATTTAGCTCACATGGACTTTAAGCTTTTCTCATCACTTGGCGTCGGCTGTCCATTGTCCGTAGTCTATCCTCCGTCATCCATCTTCTCCTCTGACACCATTGAGCTAATCTGAACCAAGTTTGGAAGAATGGTTCTTAGATGGTTCCCTTCAGAATTGTATCCGGAGTCCAGATCGGCTGATATAAACGCCGTTACTAAACTTATATCAAAAGGGTATGGTTTCTAAAAAAATCTTCTTCACCGAAACTGTCAAGCCAAATTATGATAATCTTTAGTTGAATGGTTCTCAGGTAAATTTCTTTTACAACTGTATCATATGACACCTACCGCAAACAAAAATAGCCATCTTATTTCAACAAATGTCCTAGAGAAATTAATTAAATAATCTTTACGTCTGGAACTACTTGCTCAGTTGGAACCAAACTTTGGTTGAATGGTCCTTAGATTTGTTCCTTTCACCATTCGATCCGATGACCCCACCCGCCAGCCATAGGTTGATGAGAAAATCATGAAAAGGCCTTTTCATCTAGAATTATTGCTCAATCGTAACCAAGGGGCCTGGGTGGTTGAGGGTCGACGTAGTTGATTTAAACTTACCCGTACCTATTAAAGTAGTGAGTTCACGCCTAACCTTGTACGTACAAAAAACGGGTTAAGTTTAACTCGCATCGCACGTGATACAGTTTGCCAGTTACCTGCCAATGTTGGTTGTTCTCTCCGGATACTCTGGCTTCTGGCCCTAAGGGAGTCCATTTCAGAATTGTATCCGATGACCATATGCAGTTTAACATTGACCCTATGGGAAATTCATTGAAGAATCTTTTCATCTGGAACTTCTTGCTCAAATTGAAGTAGACTTTTGTGAAATAATCCTTAAACGATCCTTTTTTTACAGAATTTTATCTGATGACCCCAACCACCAAACCAGATGGCATCCTAAACCGAATTTAGATTAACATTGGATCCTATTCATTGAAATTCATTTAAAAATCTTCTTTTCTGGAACTACTTGTTCTATTTGTATTCCGTGATGAGATAATGGTAATTATAGTGTGTGAAAAATGTACCGAGCGGTCTACGGTACAACCCGACGCAAAGCTTAGGAGATTATTCCTTCATGATGTTATTTCTCATAAAATCTCGATTCAAAGTAAAATCCTTAATAAACACTTGGACATAAGTTATGGGACACCTGATTTTTGCCCTTATTTTTGGAATGAAACAATTCAACAAAAAATCTTTTAAATGCACGTCGTCAAAGTCATCACAAAATTTGTATCATATAAAAAATGAGAAAAAAATGACGAAGAAAAAGTGTTTTATTCAATTTTGTAAACACTCACATTATTTTCCCTTAAAAATGAAAAGGTTTTAAGTTTTTAAAGATATGGAGATAATTTAATTCCTTTTCAAAAAACATCTTATGCAGATTGTAGTTAAATTATTTAACTTTGAGTATTTGATATACTGTGTCTTCTTTGTTCAATAATAATTTGTGAATTTTTCGGCAAACTTTTTTCACAATATTTTTCACTTTACTTTTGGGGTGTTTTCAGAAAATATAAAAGTTCAAAAGCACAAACGTATAAACAAAAATGTAAAAGCCATTTTTCTTTAAATTGTTTATGTGTCATAAATCCCTGAATTTATTGGCATACTACCCTTTTGGTTTTTCCGTAGGAATGATATGAAAACTTTACAAAATAAAAAAATATGTGAACCTTAACTTCTGTAATTTATAATATTATAAATTATAATTGACCATTGACACCCTTTACAACTGTATTATTTAGGGTTTATTCAGTTTTATTAATGTTTTCAGCACTGCCATTACCACTGCTCCTGTACTGTTTTTCTCTTAAATAGTCAGCACAACGCCATTGGTATAATATCCCCCTTTACTGCAAAACTTCATAAAAAACCTTTAGACTTTTGCTATCTACCGGAATACTAGTTGCGCAAATATGATTTTTATACTGATTACGTATTAAAAGATGTAACCACTCAATAGCATCATTAAAGCCAATACAAAAAAAATCCAAGATCCTTACATAGTAGATATATGCGACACTCTTTCGAAGGCGCGATTCAAGAAATCGGTTGTTAATCCTGTGGTATTGCTTTGGCAGTTTTTGGTTTGTTTTCGTCGGTTAAAACGCAAAAAATTAAATCATTCTGGTTAACAATGCAACAACAAAAGAAAAATGTTATAAACTTTTATAAATTCATTTTTGTCTTTCATCATCGTAGATTTTTCTTATTTGCAGAATGGTAGGACTTATTTGATTTTTCCGTGCTGACGAAGCTCATTTTATCAGTAAACCATCATTTGATGGAAAGTTGACATGACAACTGTTAATTATACGCCCAGCTTAAAATACTTGTGCAAGAGATGAAAAGTTCGGAAATACGGAAAGGCTTCGAAACGTTTTACATTTAGTAGTTGTCTCTGCCGTCGGATTAGGCTTCATATTTCAATTTGTTTGGATATGAGTGTTTTTTCTATGTTTTGATCTTTGACTTACACCTTGAAATGTACATATAGCTTTCCCAAAATAATAATAATTTGAAAAATCATCAAAAAGACCATATTAATTCAACATTGGTAATTTTGTATTTCGAACCTTTGGATCGAAAACTCTGCTGGTGGATCATGTCCCCGAGGGTATTCAATAGCCCAGTTGTCAGACTTGTCTGACATGATATTTATCAAACAATGTTTTACATATATTTGCTGCATTTGCGAAGTCAAGTGAAGAATACCCATGTGAGAGATCAGCATTACATTGTCCAAAGAGACAAGACAAATTTGAAACAATCTATAAGATAAAACGAAAACAGAAAGAACAAAGGCTTGGAATACGAACTTCATTACAAAACAAGAGTTTGATCACGTGCTCAGGAAGGGTAAGCACCACCTTTCTTGCGCGCAACACCCGTCGTAAGATCCTTAAACTCTAATCCGTGTAAACGTCAATCCTAGTCCAATGTAGAATACCCATGCGAGAGATCAAAAGTGCAAAGTCCAAAGAGCCAAGACAAATTTAAAACAAACTAAAGGATGAAACGTAAACAAATGGAACAAAAGCTTGGAATCCACGAACAACTCCTTTACAAAACAGGAGTGGGATCAGATTCTCCGGAAGGGTAACCATCCACTGCCTTGCGCGCAACACCCGTCGTGGTGTCCGTAATGTCAAAATTGCTGTCAAATCAAGATGTCAAAATCAGGAGTGTTAGTTTGTGTTTAAATCGGAAGAAATCGCACGAACTCCTTTATTAACAGGAGTGGGATCAAAAGCCGTCAACTAATTTTTGTATTACCGGTAACAGGTCCATTACTAGTTGAGATACACTGATACCATATGGATCAACCAGCTGGCGACCATAAAATTTTAAGAGTAACGACTTCAACCTTAAGTGGATGTATCCTTGTTGTAGTAAATTATGCGACCATAGCAATGCTCTCTTCATAAAATACAGCTACTTGAAACAGACACTAGATTATAGAATCAAACATAAAACCCATAGGTAGGGGAAGCAGGAATATTGCCACAGAAATATGGAAGGTTAACAATAGGATGTTTGAGGTCATCACGTTTGTCGTAAATCTTAGAAACAAGTTGGTCAGTTTCGGCGAATACATATAGGTATTAAATTCTTAAATTCTAAAGCACTGAAAATGCGGAAAGGCTTCGAAAAGTATTGAACTTAGAAGTTGTCCATGCCCTAGGATTTGGCTTCCCATTTCGATTTTTGGGGCTTGAATTCTTCTGTTCTTATATTTCCAATCTTTGACTTTCTGTGTCTCTTCACAATGATACTATGAATTGTTACTCTTTGAAATGTACATTAAGCATACCAGAAATTTTCTATATTTATGAAACATGGTAAATTTGCATTACGAAAGGTGCATAGTTCAAAGAGACAACTTAATACAAATTCGGAACAAACTAGAAATAAAACAAAAACATAAAGAACAAACGCTTAGATTCTACGAACTCCTTTACAATATAAGAGTGAGATCATGTGCCCTGGAACGGTAAGCATCCCTTTCCTACTCACAACACCCGGTTCAACGTCAATCCGAGAAGAGGTCAACAGGGACCGGTAACAGGTCCACAAGTATTTGAGATAGACGAATACCATATGGATGAACCAATTCATGATGGCGACGATAAGATCTAAGAAGGGACGATCTCAATCCTTATTGTTGTAATTTTTGCGACAACAGGAATGCACTTTTTCAGAAAATCTTGATATTTGGAAAAGGCACAAGAGTATCGAATCAACTGTGACACATAAACATCGTAGGCAGGAAGAGCAGGAATATACAGAAAACAGTACGTATTTTATTACCTTGTTACTTATTAGCGTCTACAAAATCCCATGAGATAACCGGATAATCTAGAAAATATGGTGTGTCAGGTTGTGCAACCGTTTTCTTGAATCACAACTTCCATGTATTTCTCAACTGATCCTGGTAAATTAATGCAGAAAGCGCTCTATGGGTTAAATTTTAACAATGGTTCTTTTTACTTAGTATTTCGTGTATTGACGTTTGTCTTCAGTTTAGTTTTGTTGGACATGATCATGTCTGTCATCTGAATTAACATTTTTTCTGTTCCTTCGTATAGTCAAATTTTATTTACAATATTTTTTTCATCTTCTTTTACTGAATTCACTAATCCCGAAATCAGTTACATATACCAACGAATCTTTGCACCCTTTATAAGCACCTGGTTCCACTCCTTTTTTGTAAAGGAGTTCGTGGATTCCAATCCTTTGTTTCTTTTTTATCGTTTTATCATTTAGTTTCTATTAAATTTGTTTGTGCACTCTTGGTCTCTCACATGGATATATTACACTGTACTTGATAATCGTCGCAGTGCTACCACCATCCGAAGTTTTTTCCGTTTATGTCAAGGAGTTACTTACTATTTTACCTTCGGCAGAACTGTTCATAAATATGCACTCGCAACAACGTGGTCAGCATTTATGGCGATAAATTACCCACTGTTTGCTTGATCATGTTTAAACAAATCAGCGCAAAGATCCAAATGTTTTCGTTTATGAGAGGAAGAGAGAGAAAACCGAAGAGCCAAAAGGAAAAGTCGACAAACACGAAAAAGAGGAACTTTTATATATATATAACTAACTAAAACATAAAAAACATAACCATAAACTGCCATATGAGTTACATTTATTTGTTAAATAATCATCTTAATAATTGTGCATACATTGACCGATATAAGGAGACGTTTCGGCCAGAGGCCTTCATCAGTCCACAAAAACTAAATCTCAATCTACATGGCTGTTCCTTCATCTATCAATCTATCAGTGTCTATTGTTTTGACTTCATGACGTCATGACGCTATTAATGAAATATAGTGATGTTACAGTTCATAATTGGATAAGTTTTCTCTTGGACTTATTCTTTGATGTTAGCTGCATTTTTTGGTCTACTAAGTCTAAATACCGAATCTCAGTTACAATTATTTTATACATCTAATTCTTACATAGGGTATACTTCGACTTCACACAGTGTTAAAATATGGTAATCAATTCCGTTTCCTTTTATTTGTATTCGCAGAAATCGACCTGTAGTACCTTTTTGACAGATCATATGTACCGTCTGTCCGGTTTCTCCAGGACCTGGAAAGTATCCACATATCTCTGGGAAAGATGAATCAGTAGGACCAAATCTCACTTCAACCTCTCTCAGTCTCTCACCTTAAAAGATAGAAATATAAATCTAAAACATAAATTAATATATATGTGATGTTTTCAGCATGATCAACAACCTATTTGTAAATCTCTAATAAAGAATCTTGTTTTTTTTATTTGAATAATAGATATTTCAAGAAAGTATCGGTACCTACTCTTCGTTTACTCTTACATGTACCAAAAAATAAGGTCGTCTTATTATTCTCAAAAAGTATTAAAATTTACCAAAATACAAGTTATCATTATTCCGGATTAAGTTTTGAAAAGACAAAAACCGATAATGGACTCTTTATTGGTTCTTGACGGCGCTCTATGTTTCCTAATACAAAAATGTTGTCAAATTGCACAAATTGAGCATTTCTCAAAATGTTTCTTTGCAAAAAGTCATAATTATTTGTTCCGTTCACGACATTCAAACTCCCAAATATTTTGCACATACATTTGAAATATCGCCATGTTCTGATCGAGTAAACGCCTTAGAAATATTTTAAGAAAAAAATTTTGCATATTAAAGCAAGTCTGTTTTTAAGGCCAAATAAGGCCTATATCGCACACACTCCTTTCAATAAGTGTCTAACGGCGATTCAAAATCCCTACAAAGATTTTTAAAATTTGCTCCTTAAAAATCCAAGCCATGTCGATACAATGTAGGTGTAAATTTCTTTTAACCAATATTTTGTTAAGTAGGTTTTTGCATTTCTAACGCTTAGGTGTTCAATTATATGTGGAGTTAATAATGAATGCACATGTCCTGTATCTTGACGCCAGATAACTCTATTTTGAAAATATCATTGTTGCTAAAAATATTTCTGGTTCTTTGAGTTTGAATGAAATGAACCGTAGATGGAAAGCAGATGGTCTCCAGCAAGCATATTAAAACAAATAAAAGTATTTGGCTGACCGAAAGAACTTTCTACTAATTTAACACTTGTATTTTAATAAAACATAAAAAAATATTTCTTTTATAATGCAAGCATACCTATAAATATGTTTTGAGCGCCGTGAAACCTAGATTTAACCCACCATTTCTTTTGAAATGCCTGTACCAAGTCAGGACCATTGTGGTTACCAACTTTCCGGTGGTGTGATACCTATTTTCCCGTATGTCTTATGGACTTTGATTTGTTCGGTAATTGTGTTATATACTTTATTTATCTGTACTATTTGGTCGATTTTTTTTCTAAAAAGTTTAATGTTAAGTGGTCAGTCCCTTCAAACTGTTCTAACGACATGTCAATTCACAATTTACTACCTTTTATAATTCTGTCATCGGCGGTCGCCAAGCAACTGGAAGTTTGCCAAAATGTACGTTTATGTTTTTTTAAAAAAAAAAGACTTTTTACGTATCACCAAATCCATAAACATACGAGCTACAACTAATTTTGTGCCCTTTGAAATATTCCCTCCACTATATTTACATGTACACGCAGGACTATGACTATGAATATGAATATGACTATGAGTATGACAGTTTTCGAAAAAGTCTTATGTTCATTGTTTAGAGAGTATGTACGATTTTTGTTTAGAGAGTATTTACGATTTTTATTTAGAGAGTATGTACGATTTATAAATGTTTACTGATGATTAAAATAATTAAGAAAAGAACTAAAATAATCTCATAAATTGCTTTTTAAAAGATTTATTAGTTTAGAAGCATATTATGTTTGTAAAGAAGTATATATTGTTTTTATATTTTAAAATGCGCTGTTTGTATCATAAAAACAACAGGAAGAAGATAAATGATTTAATTTGTTTTGGAAATCTTCTTCCCTTATTATCGCGAAAAGTAAATGATTTCAAAGTCAAATAAAATGTGTGAAATAAAAACAAATATATAGGACTAAATTTTCTGAAGACAGTTATAAAGAAACCTGGACAATGTAAAATGTAGACCTTCAGTTCTTAATTTTTGGGTTTTGACAAAATCGACAATAAACCCCTAGTTAAATTATGAGCTTGAATATATTTAGAGTTATAATGATGCATGACAAAGCACCTGAATATCAATAATACGATAATTAATTTGTTCCATATTTTTCCATATGTTAATAAACGACCACTATGAACATATTAAAAAATGATATTTATAGATTTCAACCCAAAACCCAATATCGGCCTGAGGGACGATATTGGTCGAGGGATGATTTCAGGATTACAAGAAAAAAGACATCATTATGTCATCGGGTAGCACGTGAGGGCCGATAAGGTTTGACAACGTAAAATCCACATCAGTCCTGAGGACCAATAGTATTTACAATGTTAAATCCATATCAGCTCTGAAGGCGTTTTATCCAGTGAAATTCGTTCCATATTAGACATGCAGGAGATAATTGATTTATATTCAATATGTGGCAAAACATTGATATTTTATTAATCTCAAATGCACATGATGCACGAAGGTGGACATTACTAGCAGAAAAAAATGGAAGAATGTCTGTTAGACAGTCATCTGACATCTCCTATATTGAAAGTCATCTTTCGTCTATACACATGCTTGAGTATCTACTAAGTTTTCATAGAGACTAATTGAATAAGCGGGATATTGAAAAGTTATGCAATATTGAATTAGTTTGAACAAGGAGCAAGTGGCAGGTTAACCAGTTTTTTCAATGTTAAACCATGTTGGGTCCTCTTGATTGTCAAGTCAAATTTGCTGTTACTTCTAATCCTCTTTTCATACGTTACGCATATTGCTATTTTGCTTTCAAGCATGATTGAACATATAACGTGGTTTTATCAAGTAAATTTAGCATAGGCTAAAGACCACCAAATGCGTTCATCACGAGCTGTCATTAAGGAGTCTTCTTCATGCTGAGAGCAAATTTTCCAAACAGGGATACTGCGATAACGTTCCGGTCCTAGACATATTGACAATATATATATCCTGCCGGACTAACAGACGCCTCTTTAAAGAAGAAAAAACACCAATTCATTTCTTTAACATTTTCAACTAAAATAAAAAATGTTGAAATTCGTCTTGCCCTTTTATCTTAACTTTAACTTGGCAAAGACAATATACACAGCGATTCGTACATCTCTTGGCTATCATCTCACAAAAAATCATAATAGGTTTAAAATCTTCTAGTGGAACGCTGTCTCCCATGGCGAACCCCTGTTAAAAAACGCAATTTTACTTCCTGGAAAGCTTGGTTGGTGACGCTTTGTTGCAACATGGTCTCAAATTCATCCCAAGAAATCTAACTTTCAAATAAAGTATCCCTTATTAAAATTCATCAACCGTTCTTGAAAATACGGCGTACGGCTTTGTTAGATTGTACACGTTTTTCTTCTTAGAAGCAGTAACGATGCCTTCTGAAGATAAAAGGATTGCCTGTCAAAAGCCAGCCGAACTTTGAAGATGCAGGAATATGATAAATAAGTTACATCTAAGCTAATCACAACTTACTGATCAACAAAGAACTACGGATAAAAAAAATAAAATGTGGTCTTTTGTGAAAATTGTGAAAAGATATTTTTCTTTTGAAAGTGTCTTTGAACGGATATATTTTATTCAAAGATGTTATAAGTTTCCTTTTAAATTCCTTTTAAATTTACATTATATAACGAAGATTTAATAAAAATTCACTTTTAAGGCTTCCGATAAGGATTCAATCCATTTGCAACATCTTCGAGAAAGACAATTCAACCCATGATGCATAATAAACATTAAATCTTTAATAGAATAACTGAAAAAATTGTTCAACATCTTTGAAATACTTACTGAGATGGTAAATAGGCTCATAAGTGCGCTCTTTATTATATATATTAGACAGTTCGAATAATTAAAAGACGTCTAATTAAGGGTTTAATATATCGGCATAATACACGGCCAAAAATTGTGTTTATATTGTAAAAAAAGTTTATGTCAACATTTCATAGGCCTTTTCGTATTTTGAGTGTTTTAGAATTTTAGAAAATTGCCAATTTATGCAAAACATTGTTTAATAAATTTCATATCAGACATGTCTGACAACTGGGATGGTGAATACCCTCGGTGACCAATGATTCATCAAACGGTATTATTTTTTCAATTGAAGTTGTCTATTTGAATGTTTTTCTGTATGATGAGTCCTAAGTAAAACGTTTAAAATGTTTTTTTTTTCGATGCCATTTCTCAACATCTACTCATGGGAACGATTCCTATCGTAAGAAATGTCAATTACCTTATAAAATTAATATTGTAAATTCGCAGATGGGTAAAGTTTACTGAAGTCTTTGTAAAAAAGAGTTCGAAAATACTTAACGGGCAAACGGGTATTGTTAGGGAGCACGCAGAAATAGGGTATAATTGATAAACAAAAACACAAAACCATTACACAAGCTTACCCTTTCGTAACACCTGAACCCAGGGGTTGGAAGGTCTTCGTTAATCTATCTTTTGTTTTCACTGAAGTGTTGTGCGTACTTTGTTTGTCTTTCGTTTACTTTTGTTAGGCACGATTGTGTCTGTTGTCTGTTTTTCTTCTACTTTAACAATAGCTGTTGTCTGCTAAAGCATCGTTGGATAAATGCTAACCATATACAGTGCAGAACGAGTAATAATTTTAACCCCACCCTACTGTCTCCAGTCAGGATAAGAGCAGTGTTATTTAACGCATACACGATTGTTCTTTTAGGGCGATTTAAAGCTTTTCAAGTCTCTCTGGTATTTACCCCATATCTTTTAATTTTCATTAAAATCTTTCTCTTGTATCTTCAAACGTCCTTATGACCCAACGAGATGGTATGAAATGCAAAATTAATGTAAAGAGTCACAAAGGGTTTGTCACAGAAGAGTCAGTTAAAGTTAAATGTCAGATTCTATATGAAGTTATCGTTTTCCACGAAATACGTTTGAATTTATTATCAGACAGAGAGCATTGTTTTATAGAAATAAACTTCATTTGGCACTGAAAATACGGAAAAGCTTTGAAAATTATAGCACTTTATAGTTGCCCCTGCCGTCAGATTTGGCTTCCCATTTTGGTTTATTTGAATTATTTCTCTGATAATATATACGACCGTGAAAATCAATTTATATTTTGAAAAAAATACTGGCAGTTATGATTTTAAGATATAATATTTAAAATTCGTTACATTTGTAGATATTATGTTAAGGCTGCAGTAAAAAAATTCAATGTTTAATGGCAGCCTCGCGCGTTGGTTTTTTAAAATTGCCAAAAAAAAAAAATAAATAAATAAAAAACAAACATTTTTTTCCTGTATTCCCAAAAATTACCGGAAATCAAGCTTTCGGACTTGACTTACACTTTTTGTTTCAAGATTTCTGCAAAAAATTCTTAAATCTCCCTAGTGACATTAAAGATTTACATGAAAAATAATTCGAATAACATATAAAGCTGTTATTTGATATTTAAGAACATGTGCTAGTGGCATTACTGATTCAGATATGTACGAAATTTTATTGACTTTCAGCATAAAAACAAACACTTTTTCCCGGTGTTGCCGGAAGTTACCGGAAATCAAGTTTCCAGACTTGACTTACACTTTTTGTTTCAAAATTTCTGCAGAAATTTCTTAGATCTCCTTAGCGACATTAAAGATTTATTTGAAAAAAATTCGAATTAGCATATAAAACTGTCAATTGATATTTTAGAACTTGTGCTAATGGCATAACTGATTCAGATATGTACGAAAAGTAATTATTGGCTTTCAGCATTAAAAATTAAAAAAAATATTGTTCGTTTTTTATTTTCCTTCCTCCCTCATAGGTTTTGTCTCTAAGGGTTGACGTTAAACGTAGAATTAGTTCACTGCAGCCGAATATGAATTGCAAATCTTAAATAAATATGAAAAACTTTGGGTATGATATATGTAGAATTCAAGGAGCAATCTCTCATCAGTAACAAAGAAACCGAAACATACGAATTATATAGCAAACTCTTCAGTTGTGATATGAAAAGTTGTGGTGTGTTGTTTAACATGTAGGGTTCAATTTTTTTTGTTATAAAATTGTTTTGTCTAGATTTGCTCATATTTAACTGTTTCGTTCTTTTCCTACAGTGTATCAACTATTATGTGTAGACTAAATTTTACATTGACAAGTAGCCTAAACTCTGGTTATTTCTGAAAGTAACAGGATTTTGATTGTTTATCTCGTACAAGCTTTTGCAAGATCATGCAGATTATTATCATGTTATTGGAGACTTAAACACATCTTCTTTTTTTGGTTTCGATTGTTTATCTTGTATAAGCTATTGCAAGAACATGCAGATTGTTATCATGTTATTGCAGACTTAAACACATCTTCATTTGTTGGTTTCTTATATTTAATAATACGAGGATATTTATCCCTAGGCCCATCCAATTTGATAACTAATCAAGGCTATACAATGTAGGGACTCTTTGAAATGTGCATAAAGCATATCAAAATCGTATGCAACATTTGAAATTGTTTAAAAGTCTCAAGATAAATTTTGAAATGTCTCAACTAAAGTCGATGTTGATTGATATATATAAGCAAGTAATAACTGTTTGCCGTCAATGAGCACAAATTCTAGTTATGAATCAGCTTTTGTGAACGGCATAGTTTAACGACATTATTTTCCAGATACTTGTTAGTTAGACTGGCTTACAAATGTATATGGTGAAAACATCAAGCCATAGACGTAATAGACGGCAACAAATCAAAATAAATACTGTGTTGATCATCTTCTACCTGTTTATTTGAACTAATTAGCGGAACTTTGCAGGACAATAACAATCAGTGAAGACAGATGTCACCAAGATAATACTATATAGAGCTGAATGCTTGTTAACTGATTTTTTTCTCTTTCCATTTTTACTTGTTTTGCAAGTGCACTTGGAGGCAAGATCCCGAATTTGTAGGTCAACGAACTTTTAGAAAAGAGTCCGACCTACACAGCCAAATGTGCCTCGCATGAATTTTTTGCGTGAAATTTTTCGTATAATTTTTACACGAATTACATGAATTTCGTGTGAAAATGATAAAAAAAAATTAATGATGCAAAATTTTTTTTATTTTATTGAGATATTTCATGCAAAAATGAATTTCGCATTAACAAGAATTTCACAGCAATGCGAAAAACAATCGTGCAAATTAGACACGAAATGATATGAATTTGATGCGTTATTTTCGCAAGCATTACATGCGCTGGTCGATTTGTTATTAAAACGTGCGAAATTTTCGCAAGAAATTCGTTTCAATTTCATACGAATTTTATGAGTGGCACATTTTGCTGTGTAAATTGAAAAAAAATGAATATTCTTTTACTTGTGTTCAGAAGGAAAATATCTTTTAGCAGTTACCTTCAACATATAGATACTTCTCATTCAATCCGGGTGGTTCCGAGCCTAAAAGTTCTGATTTCAGCAGGTTAAATGTTCAGGTATGATACCGTCACTGAACATTTACTTGATGGGATTCTTTTTTTCAAGTATATGTTTGTTTTATAATATGTTTTACTGGCTTAAAAACCGAAATCAACTTTCAAAGTTAAATGAAAAAACGCTGTCTCCGAAGTAAAGATAATTTATGTTGTAGTCATAATGTGATATCCAAAATGAATTCATTCATATGCCAAGATTAGTTCAAATGTCTTGGTTTATAACTGTAATTTATAATAAACAATCCTTTAAGATGTACAATAACAAACTAATAAAATAATAAAAAAGCTAACGAAGATAGTTTTATTGAATTTTCCCACACATATTTTTTTCTTTATATATTTGTTTGTCTTTATTCCAAGTCACGGTGTTCATTTAAAAACAGAAATCATACAACCTACGTATGCCGTTATCATAACATAAATTAGTCTTTATACCATTACCAATCCTTGTTACAATAAGATGACATTGGATATCTTCCGACTGTCATGAATACAAATCCGTTCCTATACCTATTGTGACCAACATCGATTGTGACTAAACCCC
>JAULBM010318545.1:0-13678 GCA_032357055.1 Geukensia granosissima | reverse complement strand
TCCGTTTTTTCTTTGCCGCACTGCCAAAGAGCAAGCAGGCGACACACGTCTTCCGAGGAAGACCCAATACTAAGTTTTTAAAAAGAACAGTGTACATCTTTAATTGTTAAATTTTTATTTTAGAGTATTATGGAAGCTCCAGTAGCAAGCACAGATCTTGGGTTAGCCTATGGAAATCATTCTGCTTCTAGTTTCTACCTTGAGTGCTATGGGGTAACTAGTTTTTGAGTTTTTTCAAAAAACTTTTTTGGTGAACATCCAGTAATCAGTGGTTAGTCAATTAAGAATTATAATACTTGGAAATGTGAATTATAATACATTTCATTTTTCTGTCAAATGTTTTGCACCAATTAGGTAGGTATAATGTTTCATTTTTCTATTGCCACTAACAACTTTAAATTTATAAGCTCAACATGCTATTTAGTCCATGTTCGCTTTTGCCATAAATCAGAATTCTGTTCAGCTATTTTTAAAGATATTATCCCTAGAAACCTATGGATGGATTGGAACCAAACTCCTTTGGTCACACTCTACCAAATTTTTTGTGGCATACATTTGTACCTGCCTGCCAGTCACCAGTGGGCATGATCCATTGGTTGACCCATATTCATTTTAAATCGATTTACAGGAGTGTATAGAAGGCATTAAGTCAGCACTACAGAACCAGTACCCAGAGACTACATCCTACAAACTCTATTTAAGATGGGCCCAGTGTCTGTATCATATGGAGGATTATAAACAGGCCACTGAGAGTAAGTCAGGAATGTTATCATGCATGGATATTACTTGTAAGGAAGGTGATAAAACAATAGTTCAGATTTCTCCTTTTAAAATACTGATTGTAAATATATTTTTTATTCTTGTAAAATGTATCACACATTGTAATATTTAAAAGGTAGAATATAGAATATTTGCCAGAAAGACATGATTCACATCCATCATCTGCCAATAACAAACTTTCAAAATTACATAATCTACATCCTACATACAACAATAACAAACACCCAAAAATGACATGATCCACCTCCTATATTTGCCAATAACAAACACCCAAAATGACATGATCCACCTCCTATATTTGCCAATAACAAACACCCAAAATGACATGATCCACATCCTACATACACCAATAACAAACACTCAAAATGACATGATCCACATCCTACATATGCAAATGACAAACACCCAAAATGACATGATCCACATTCTACATATGACAATAAAACACCCAAAAAGACATGATCCACATTCTACATACGCCAATAACAAACACTCAAAATGAAATGATCCACATTACATATGACAATAAAACACCCAAAAAGACATGATCCACATTCTACATATGCCAATAACAAACACTCAAAATGGAATGATTCACATCCTACATACAACAATAACAAACACCCAAAAATAAATGATCCACATCCTACATACGCAAATGACAAACACCCAAAATGACATGATCCACATTCTACTAATGACAATAAAACACACAAAAAGACATGATCCACATCCTACATACGCAAATGACAAACACTCAAAATGACATGATCCATATCCTACATATGACAATAACAAACACCCAAAATGACATGATTCACATCCTACGTATGACAATAACAAACACCCAAAATGACATGATTCACATCCTACATACAACAATAACAAACACTCAAAATGACATGACCCGCATCCTACATACAACAATAACAAACACCCAAAAAGACATGATCCACATCCTACATATGACAATAACAAACACCCAAAATGACTTGATTCACATCCTACATACAACAATAACAAACACTCAAAATTTCATGATTCACATCCTACATATGACAATAACAAACACTCAAAATGACATGATCCACATCCTACATATGACAATAAACGCCCAAAAATCAAATTTAACTGTGTGCAAAGCACACTTCCAACTTCTTGTAAATGATAATTGTCGACCCATAAAAATAACTCTGGGATTTCATCAAATATTAGCTCAAACATTATCTGAAGATTATTGAATGGTGGAATTTCATTTTATATTCTTCTTGTATTGTAGAACTAAGTCTAGCAATAAAGGCAGTTTCAGAGAACACACTCCTGGATCAAAATAAAAAAGGTATTGTTATAACAAAATCACAGTAGGGTTGGATACTGTTAATGCGTTACTTGAATCATTGTTAGAAATGACATATTTTGACACATATGAAAAAACAGGCATGGTTTTAACTGCATATACTCTTACTGTCCATAGAGCTTTTCAATGAAAGATGCAAAGGTGTTTTGTTTTGTATTTCTATCAAATTCTACGAACTTTTTAGGTACAGAGCTGTGTACATGTCCTTTATCATAAAGCTATATCCCACATTAATCCTTAATTGATCTTATCTCTTTATTTTATATGAGCAATAGAGCAGGCTTAATTTTCAGAGATTTGGTATAAGATTCCTAACATGAGTTGGATATAAGAATTATTTTTGTTGATATATATTTTATCTCTTTGTTGATATATATTTTATCTCTTTCTTGATATATATTTTATCTCAGCTTGGGTATCTACATTTTTAACTTGATTAAATTCAAATGTTTCAGATAAAGTATTAGCTGAAATAAAGAAGTTAGAATCTGAAATCAAAGTAAAAAGGTAAGTAGAGAGAGAGGTTAATGACCTGATCAATCAAATTCTTTATCTAAATTAACATCCACGTTGTGTTTCTTTTACGTAAAAATATCATTGCAATTGCTTTCCGTATTTTGGAAATTTCACGTCCCAAGCATGTTAAAGACCCCTTATAACAGCTCATTTTGAGTGGTCACTAGGCAGCCAGTTACAAGGATAAATTTTCTGCCCCTATCCAACCCCCAATTTTTCCAGTGGCAATCTTAGAGTCCCTGACCATTCTCTTGCTCACAGTCTACATGTTAATTTATTGTTTGTAAACTTGTTTCCGTCATGAATATGCATGAAAAATTTGCAACTGGACGTTAAGCAATAATCAATCAAATTTCTTTTTCAGAAATATTGAAGTTGATGAGTGTAAGCCTGAGAAGACTGAACCCCCAGACATTTACTTAGGCAGGAACACAGTCTTGACACAGGCTTCCTCTGCTCTTACCATGCAATATTCTGAAGAAAAAGGAAGACATATAAAGGTATAGTCTGTACATCTCACAGCTGCAAAGCCAACTTGACAGGAAAGTTCTAATGTGAAGTCTCATGGGATAGGGTAGATAATGTTATTTTTAGCAGATGATGTCAAATACCAATGCTGTAAACAAAGGTCTCCTTTATACATTTTTTTTCATACCTTAAATGGGGCCTGGGGGGCCGAGTGGTCTAGGTAGTTGATTTATGCTTACCTGTACAGATCACTGTATTCTATCAGTTCGCCTCTGGGTTTGTACCATACAAAAACGGGTTGTGTTTAACTTACATCACACATGATAAGGTTTGTCAGTTACCTGCCCAAGGTCGGTGGTTCTCTCCAGGTACTCCAGCTTTCTCCACCAGTAAAACTGACCGCCGCGATATGACTGAAATATTGTTGAAAGTGGCGTTAAACCCCAATCAAACGAACGAACAAACAAAGGAATCATGTTATTTTTTTACATATTCAGTGTCATATAATTAATCCTTATAGTGACATCAATAGACTTTTAAAGAAGGGGCCTCAAGTCAAATATGGGAACATTTTTTTAACCTTTTGTGATATTGTTCTTCCATCAACGTTACCAGGAACCAGAGTACATTTAATGGTATTTATTTTCAGTGTAAATTATAGCTCTATAAGGGGAGATAATTAAGTATTCAGCGCATGTAAAACATAACCGAGGATGAATATCACATACTAGATTATTGTTTGGTCAGTATATCCATATTGATGTTCTTGAATGTTGAGAATTCAGTTTATGATTTAGATTTTATTATGTTATAGCCATGAAACGCTTCACAAGCAAACAATACAGATTTGGTGCTACTTGTGAGTCTAGAGAACTTCTTATAATCAGAAAACTAACCATTATGTAATGGAGCTTTTACTAATCTGTGTTTTTGGAGGGTAGCGCTAGTACACTTTATATACATTAATTTTGACATCTTACATTTGATACTCATAACAGTAGATTATAGAAGTTTCCAAAGTACCTGCTTTTTTTACTTAGTGAATAATATACAGACATATGATTTCCAAGTTTACTTAAGATATGAAATTTATTTTTCTTTGTTCATGTGTTTCATTTTGTATATAAAGAAGTGATTAACCTGAAATTGTGGATTGTTTCTTTCTTAAATTCTTTAGTTTTAATTATAGCTTTACTTTATTTACCTTGTTGAAACACAACCGATTGCTCTAGAAAAAATAAAGGCATTTAAGATAAGTCAATCACTCAAAAAATAAAAATAAAAAACTTCATCTTCAGTTGATCTCTTGAAATAAATAAATAGCGGATGAGTTGATAAGTTAGGGATAGTATATTGACTTATTGGAAACTTATGAGAAATTCCAGAAATAGTTTTTAGATTAAAAGTGATGACAAGCTATACAGTTTTTCATTTTTAATTCTTCAAGACATCAACATTTGAAGTAAATTGAAAACACAATATACACTTACTTATTTTCAGACTAAGTATGTCAAATCATATTTTCTAACGTGATGCAAACAATTGAATATATTAATATTGTATGTTATCAGTATGACCTGTTAGATTTTACACCTTGGTGAAGGAATGATTTTACTTTTTTAATATTTTTTAATTTTAAGACTGCAACTGGAAATATTTTTGTAATCATATTTTAATTAACTGTGAAAATGTCCATAGATACTTTTAAGGGTGTGTTTCAGTACATGCAATAGCCTTTTGTCCATTTTAAAAAACTGAACATTTAGCCTCTGTTAAATTATCAATTAAAAGATCAAGCTCTATATAGTGTTCAACTTTAAACTTTAACCTTTCTAAGAGTCAACTTGGTGGACGTATTTGTTTTTGTTTGTTTTAGGAAATAAATTGATAAGATTTTGTTTTATTTATAGCTGCCAATCCAATGATACATAAAGAAAGACGAAGATCATCAACTAAGGCCAATGCTAACATGCATGCTGTGTAAGTTTTATTGTACAAGAATCTGAAGAAAACATGTCATTTCTTCAGCTATTGCTGTTTGCCATGTATTTTATTTAGATGCAACAAAATATTTGGAAATCAATCAGGATTTGTTGCAGTTTTAATTAAATAGGTAATTTCAGAAGAAAGTGAGTTAAGTCATTCTGTTAAATGGAAAAGAGAGAGGAAAGATAAGTGGTTCGGTTTCAGAAAACTAACATTAAAAAATGTTTCTGATAAAAAAAAGTGATACTGCTATCACCTTATTGTTTTTTTATGTTTCTTCAGCACTTAATTAATATGTTTAGTTTAGGAGACACTTTAATTACTTGAGTTGTACTTACGTTAGTGGTGTATTTTTTAAGAAAATTTTTTTTTCTTTTCTTATTTGACTGTACAAAATTAACATTGTTTTCCTGACTCCGCATGCTTGCACCCAAAATAAGTCTAGTTAAATTTAAAATTTTTTTTTTTTAATTTTTCAAAAAGATTTATTTCAACATAAAAAGTACATATCGATTTTTTTATAACTTTTAGTAGAATGAATTATTCTGGTACATGCAGATAGAAAGATAGAAATATATGAAATATTATGTGTTTGTTGTGAAAAATGCTGTATTTATTTAACCTACTATAAAAGTTAAAGTTCTGCTTGATTTTTTACCAGTTAAAGAATATTAAACCAGTTATCTGCTGATTAGACAAGTCTTATACATGCCTTTTACAGCAATCAGCAGGAAGCTATGTGCTCTGCAAATAACTGTTCCTATTGTTATCCCAGTACACAACGATCAGATTGCTGCTGAAAAGCATACTAAGCAGCAGGATAAAGGCATTTATTTTGATGCTCAGTATACTTTTCCTCGACATTCTTATCATTGTGTATTGGGATAACAATAGGATCAGCTAACCATGGAGTAGATAGCACCGCTTCTTGCTGATTACTCTAAAGAGTGTGTAAAAAAAGTGTTTATTTTGTACAGTCTGACATACATCTATCTCTCTAATATTTTCAGTTCAGATGAATTTGATGAAACAGAGGAAAAGATTTCCAATGTCTTCTCATTCCCTTTTACAAAAGGGAAGGGTAGTAATGCTTCTATTAAAGGCCCCAGATTAGCAATGTAAACACCAAGTAAATAGCATGAAGTTGTGTTCTATTTTGTCAGTGAAAGCTGGAATGCTATTAAATACAGTTGTGAATGCTCTTAGATGCTTTTATCCAGTGTTTGTTAGGTTTATGGCTGAGAAATAACATTAATACTGGCATTAATCTTAAGGGATTATTCACTTTTGGTAATTAAAACATTTTTTTAATTTAAAACAAAAATCAATGGATGCTTAACATGAAATTCTCTGCTGCAGTTATTTTCTTTAATTTTTATTTGAAAGAAGTAAAATTGTATCTTTCAAAGCATGAATGTATCTAATATTGATAAAAGAAAATTTCAAAATGTCCTAGGTAAGTTACTGACTGTAGGGTAGAATTTTGACAAGCAGTAATGTCCTCATTCAGGGCCGTATAAACTTTATAAAATGACCCATATTGGATAATGCAGATGATAGCAGAATAAAAGCTACATTTATCTCCTGATATATTACTGGATTTCTTGGAAATACTGTAGTTAAATATTACTTTAGATTTTGCATCTTGTTAAAGCTAATTGACCAGTAAAAATTGTGATTTGCATTAGTGCTGGAATTTTAAGTTCATGTTTAGAATTAGATAGGGTTTCCCTGTGTGCTAACATATCCAGAAGGGTGTTAAAAGTTCACTTTCAAGAATACTATTGGAGTTGAAGGATTTTTTAATCTTGTTAACAAATAGGCCTTAGTTAATATGTGGTCATTATAGTCTTGATTTTATGCCTCACTGACTTTAGTTGAATTTTACCTCTAGTTGAATTTTCTGATTCTTACTTACCGGAATACAGTTAATTGGACTTTGTTGAGGAGGAAAGCATGCAATAAGAATTAGCTGATTGTTACTTGAGTTTTACACTGCTTTGGATGGTTTAAGTTTAGTGTGTGTATAAGACATGGTATCATGTTGTCTTAATTGCAGATTTCTCTGAGTTTAGCTGTTTATAACATAGAAAAGGACTCTTGTAAATAAAATGTTCCTTGGACTTGGTTTTTATGAGCCAGTAGAAACGAGGCATATTATATGCATCAGTTGTTGCCACATTCTCTTTTTAAACTGATTTTATTAAAAGAAAAAATATGGAATATATGCCATCAAGACTTGGTCCACATCTTACATAAGTTTATGATGAATAATCAATAACAAATTTTACTGGGTGTATAGCACTTTTCTGGATTTACCTTCATCAGACACTCTTAAGTTAATTTCAAAAGTGAATGACATTTTATAACAACCAAAAACATTTCTTACAAGTAAACCTTTTATTAGAATAAAGCATGGTATGTCCTATTCAGTTAATATTTAGAGGCAGTGTTACAGTTTTGAAACCTAGTGCATGATCTAGTTTAAGGGGAGGGCATTTGGGTTACCTATGCATGATATATATATATACACTAACATTTTAAAACTTGTTGTATATATTTTGGTAAAATGTTAATTACTCAAATTTATTAGCTTCTATTAAAGATTGTCATGCTAATTAGAATACCATTTTCTGTTGTGTTTATTTATAAAATATTTTATAAATTAAACATATAATTTTGGTCAAAGTTATGTGGGATAGTACTTTTCTTTTTGATGTGTAATATATTTCAAACATGTGTGCTTATATACTGTAAATTCAGACATTTTGTGATTTTATTTTGACCAGAAATGAAGGATTGGAATGGCAATAATAAGCACATACATTTAAAAGCTTGATTACAATGTACAATGTAATGATTGCCCTTGTTAAAGTGGTTTTGGTATTTGGGTTTAAATATAGATTATTTTGCTTGTTTAGATTCTTTACACAACATCAGCAATATTTTAGCTAAGTCATGACAGTAAGTTTAATTCCTGGAAGAAGCTCATTATATTGTTGAAGAGAACCACTGACTTTTGACAAGAAATTGATTTTTTACCTTATCTTGTAATTCAAGTGCACTCTTCTTCGTATAGGTCACAAACTAGGTTGTAATTAAATTCACTTTGATTATAAGCTACAGTGATCTGTACAGGTAACTTTAAATCAACTACTAAGACCATTTAGCCACATAGGGCCCTTTTATGACTGAGAATAAAATTTGCAAGACTACTCAGAGCAAACAAGATGTCTTTGTTTGTCTTACTTACATAAAAAAAAATAACATGATAATGCTTTATCTAATAGTTATTATGTCAATACATTATATTTCAGCATAATTTAGACCACTCAGTGTTGTATTTTATTATGACTAATATCAATTGTTATTGACATAGGGGCCTTAAGTTAGGGGATATATGAATACCCGAGAAAAATATATTTTTCCTAATTACACATATATACCCCTCCCTTAACTTCAGGCCACTGTGGTTATTGCTGATATGTTGGAAGCATGATCATTATCAACATCAACACCTGAATTAAACTACTGTCTAAAGTAATCACTAAGTAATCTGGTACATTTGTCTAATCTGAACAAAACCTGTCTAAAGTTAACACTAAGTAATCTGGAACAACTGTCTAATCTGAACAAAACCAGTCTAAAGTAAACACTAAGTCATCTGGTACATTTGTCTAATCTGAACAAAACCTGTCTAAAGTAAACACTAAGTCATCTGATACATTTGTCTAATCTGAACAAAACCTGTCTAAAGTAAACACTAAGTAATCTGGTACATTTGTCTAATCTGAACAAAACCAGTCTAAAGTAAACACTAAGTCATCTGATACATTTGTCTAATCTGATCAAAACCTGTCTAAAGTAAACACTAAGTAATCTGGAACAAATGTCTAATCTGAACAAAACCTGTCTAAAGTAAACACTAAGTCATCTGGAACAAATGTCTAATCTGAACAAAACCTGTCTAAAGTAAACACTTATTCATCTGGTACATTTGTCTAATCTGAACAAAACCTGTCTAAAGTAAACACTAAGTCATCTGATTCATTTGTCTAATCTGAACAAAACCTGTCTAAAGTAAACACTAAGTCATTTGGTACATTTGTCTTATCTGAACAAAACCTGTCTAAAGTAAACACTAAGTCATCTGGTACATTTGTCTAATCTGAGCAAAACCTGTCTAAAGTAAACACTAAGTCATCTGGTACATTTGTCTAATCTGAACAAAACCTGTCTAAAGTAAACACTAAATCATCTGATTCATTTGTCTAATCTGAACAAAACCTGTTTAAAGGGAGAAGTGCCCTGGAATCTTGTTTAATTTGAACAAAACCTGTTTAAGGTAAATTAAGTCACCTGGTAACCTGTCTAAAGTAAACACCAAGTCATGTGGAAACTATGTGTTGATTCTGAACAATATCTGTCTAAAGTAAGCACTAAGTTCTCTTGGAACCTTTCTAATCTGAATAAAACCTGTCTTAAATAAACACTTGGTCATCTGGAAACTTACAGTCTAGTCTGAAAAGGCTTATCTAAAGTAAACACTAAGTAATCTGAAAACAACAGTGAATTGAAACAAAGGTGTAAATGATGTTAGTGTAACTTTTATAAACTGTACTTTAAAGTTTTGGTTCCTAGGGAGACATCACAACACCTATTGTATAAACACAGGAAAATCAACTTGTTTTTGAGAATGTATTATTTATCTGTTATTCAGGAAATCATAATATAATTGCAGTATGAGTGCTATAGACATGTTGACAGAGCTTGTGATATTTGATTTCCTTATAAACTGATATTCTGTTCTTTAAAACAATAAAATTCAGCATAGAATAATGTAACATGCTAATTAAAACAGTAAGGAAATCAAACAGGCAGTTCTGTGAGATAACGATGTTGTATAATGATCATGCAGTATGCTTAATAGCAAAATGAACTTAAATTCAAGTATCAGTCTATGTATAATTAATTTAAGTACCAGTCATTCTGTACAGAACAGGTGATACACCTTAGATAAATAATGATGAGATATTTACTTCATAGCATTGCCAAGACATAAGTATATGAATTAAATACCAAAGATTTCCTTGAATCATGTGGATAAATTTCTAAAATCAACATGAACCAAAGGAGAAGGTCCAGTAAGATTGGTTTTGGGCCCAGAAATTTGCACATCATAAAAACTTTAGTATAATGTTATCTGAAAGACATGAATAAATGGTCTTAATATGCCCAGCTTTATTTTTTGTATTAAAGTGCAAGTTACTTACATCATCAAATTATGTAAATTTCCTAATGTTGAGAAAGTTAATATTTTTGTTGATTTTTGGGACGTTTTTGGCTCTAATCGTATTGGCTGCATGTATGTTACACCAAAATATTTATATATATGATGTAGCTCAATAAACTACATAATATATTTAAAAAATAAAGTGTAACACTAAAATGGCCAAAAACGAGTATAAATTAGACGTTTTTCGGCGAATTTGTTAGATTTTCCATTTTTAGACAAAGTTTGCACTATTAAAATCACCAAATCTTACAAAATGTATCAAAATGGCGAATTATTTCTTTATGATATTAAATTTTATTTTGCAAAACTGCCAAACTTTTAATTTATCATAAATTTTATTTTGAGGCCGAAAACGGTCTTTATCGAACCTACTCCTTTTCCACTAATGTAAGAGTTATTTCCCCTATAATGGGGATTAACAGTTTTGATTCTTACATAAATGAAGATATAATCAATATTATTGTTGAGAAACCTCATTAAATTAATCCATTAAGAAACTGGTGGGATTTTTCTAGGGATGACTATTACTCTCCAGTTTATATCTAATATGAATTGTAACACTATATAATGAATGTTTTATTTCTAAACCATACATTATCTGTCTTCTTGAAAATAATGCCTTTTTCTGTATAGCAATAATAATATATACTGATTAATAAATGTTTTCAGGGCATTGGCACAGCTCTGGTCTAAAACATCCAATAAAGAGTAAGGACATCACATACAAACTTCATTATTTTTGCATTTATTTTTACTTTTTTAGCTAGATAGTATTATACATAAATGTGTATATATAATATACCAGAAATTTATGTTGTAAAATATTGCTTTTGAAAAATTTACATATGCTGGTCACTATATGCAAAGAACCTGAGTTTGATAATGATGAGTGTGAAAGAATTAATTTTGCAGATTTGGAACATTTTTGGCCAGTTTTTGCAAGCTTAATTTTCCAGCCGCACAACTGAAAATTTGACTAAAAAGCTTTGCAGTCTACAGTATTATTATAGCTCTTCATAAAAGAAACCATAATCTTCCATTCATATTTCTGATATTACATAAACAGTGAAGGTTTTTAGCCCACTACATCAAATTAAGCCGAACTATTACCCTCACTAAGTCTAATTGTCTATTCTTGCCCATGGTTCATCATCTGATTTACATTCACAATTAAAAACAAATTCTGATAAGTCTTAGCTATTATGGACCAAAAATTGGTGAAATAAACTTTGGTTTCTTCCTTTACCAAAATTGTGTCCAGCATCACTGCTCCCCAAACAAATCGGCATCAATGCTAGAAATGGAAAAAAATACAGGTTGGTATGTTTAAAAAATCTTTTTGTCTGCAACATCTGAACCAAATTTCTTCCAAAACATTAGTGGAATTTCCTATACCAAAATTGTGTCTGACATTCTTGCCTGTCAACAATGACGGCTACCAAAGCCAAAATTAGTTTAACATAGGATCCTGTGGAAAATTTACTTATAAATCTTTTTGTTTGATACTATTGAGCCTATTTCAACAAAACTTGAAGTGGAATGGTGCTTGGTTGGTCATCTATTACAATTTTATAAGGCATCCATCCCTGCTAACCAAGTTGGCTATAGTTACTAAAAATAGAAAAAGGGGTAGGGGTGTATATTTAAAAAATCATCTCATTTGAAACGAAAAATCAAATTCTAACCAACAGCTCTATCTGTTGCTGCATCAAATTTAATAATGTGATAACCTATATATCTTTAGAAAAAAAGATGTGGTGTGACTGCCCTATGACGGCTGTCCACAACTTATAAAGTATTAATATCTACAGGTTACCCCAAAGCCTTCAATAATGGACAAATATCCACACCATAAGGCAAGATGTTTAATGCTTTAAAAATAAAATGTAATAATATTCAAATTTAACAATTGGGTTCAGTTATTACTGCTCTTGCAGATTTTTTTTACTAGTATATTCAGTCTAATTGAAATTCTTACAGAAACATTAGATCTTATGATACTGTATTCTACTGAAACATCTTGAGAATATATGTTCAGCATTTTGAAGGTAAAAATTTTGGTTAATTAATTTTACAGTACATTTGATACCTTTTTCCTTGTATTAAGTTTTTTAAGCTCTACTTCACCTTAATTTTATTTGAAACCTCAAAATCCAGCTGTTACAGATCTTTACAAGTTTAAAGAATAGGAAATTCTTAGAAAAAACAGCAATTTGATATATTGAGACACCCAGATTTTGGTGGTTCTAATAAGGGTCCTCATATTTTTTAATTTTTAATCATGCTGGGAGCTTAATACAAAGGATACAGTAATAGCGGTATAAGTAAAATTTCAGTGAGGCTGTTTAGTGCTACACATTGCATGTTTGTCAGTCATTATAATAGGTATTGTCAGTCTACAGGACACATTTTTCTCTTCTTCTGATTTTGGGATAGCTTTTTATGATTCCTTTTACAAAATGCAACAAAAGCTTAGCATATTTGATAGTGTTTTTCAAATAAAAGGGTACTAAAAAAGAAATGGGAAAATTTGATTCTTACCTAATTTTAAAGTGTTTTTTTTTTTGGGGGGGTGGGGGGGTGGGATTTGTTTCGATGAAAGCTTTCATGAATTGGCAACAGAATTGCTTTATCTTTCTATGTTTTCAAGATAAAAAGGGTCAGAGGGGGATAGGAAAGAAATTTTCAAAATATGAGAAATTGCTTTTGAACTGATTTTTATTATTTTTTTTTTTTTTTCATTGTACTTGTCTCAAATTATAGCATTAAATTCTTTAGCTATTCCTGTTTATCTTTGGATAACTACAGAAGGGGCATTTACTATGTCGCTCATATTACTGCATTTAACCTCATCATAATGTTCATTTGTGCAACCTTCTCTCATGATGCTGTCTTGAAATGCTGTGCTTGCAAGGCACCCCAGACGCAATCCAACAATATTAGCAGATAGACAAATTTTATTGTATTTTTAGCTCACCTGGCCTAAAAGGCCCTGCGAGCTTTTCTCATCACTTTGCGTCCGTAGTCGTCATATGTCATCGTTGTCGTTGTTAACTTTTTACATTTTCATCAACTCCTCTGAAACGGCTTGGCCAATTTTAACCAAACTTTGGTGGAATGTTCCTATGATATTCCTTTTTAGTTCGCCTCTACGAAGTAGAGGGGGACTATTGGAGTACCCTCGGCGTCCATCACCGCGTCCGCGTCCGCGTCCGTGTCCACAGCCAGATCTTTGGATTTACAATACCTACATTCATATTACTTGGTATGCAGAT
>JAULBM010318534.1:0-13678 GCA_032357055.1 Geukensia granosissima | reverse complement strand
CATCATTAATATGCTCTCGTCCTGAATATGCATGAAATACTTGCCACTGGACGTTAAGCACCATATAATCAATCAATTTAGAGTGAATTTTCAAATATTAATTCATGGTATTTGCAATTTTAAGTGTAACAAATGGGACAAGTAGGACTTTTTGCTGTAAAAGGGCTAATTTGGACAGTTTTGACAGCATGTTAATATTAGGCAACATAGACTGCAAGAACCCCATAAATATTCTTATGAGAGGTTCAATTTATTTAAATGTAAAACTGGAAAAATTATCTCAATGTTTCTGGTTAAAAAAAACAACAAATTTAGCCAGATTGAAGCGGAATTGACCGTATTTTAAAAAAAATGTAAAGATTTTTCTTTGTGGTGATGTAATACTTATACTTGTTATGATGTCATAGCTTCTGAAATTGCTGTTTTTACTTTTAATGTGATCTCAACTTTCATGCAAACATAAAAGAAATTCCTGAAATCTTTATAAATATGTAAACTATAAAAAATCAATGACAATTTAGACCATTTCAGCCCCTTATCACACCTAGTACTTTGATCAGTTTTGGGTATATTGCAGCTATAACATATGCTGGTCGTACATTATATCTGGAAGCTGAGGATGATAAGGATCTAGAGGATTGGATAAAAGCTTTAAATAATGCCAGTAAAATAACAGTAAGTACTGTAGTTTTGAACTATAGGTCTATTTGGACTAAATAGATCTGCTTATTCCCCATTTCTATATATATAGCTAATAAAAGGAAAAAACATCCATTTTAGGAAAAGAGTCTTATCATATAGTTTAAAAAATACAGTAGACAGAATATTACACCTTATCACATAAAATATATTTTTAAACTTGTGACACACACAATATTCGTACAATAATCATTTCATATTAATATTTGTTAAGTATTCTGTAGTATTCCTGAGCATCTCTGAGTAGAAAATAAATGATCAAACATTTTCAGAAATACTTTGCTAAAAGTAGGCTTCCTGTATTTGTCCACACATTTTGGTCTTTTTTTTTAGGTTCCAGAACATAGAGATGAGATAGATGGAGACAAAAAAGACAACAGTAAAACTGGATTTAAAGCTGAAATTGCTGGGGGTGTAGTTTGTAAAATTCCCATGAAGGTACATAATTTTTAATATACTAAGATTTGTACTTTCTTATTTGAGAAGAGTGGTGTATATAATAAGATTTCTTTTTTGACAAGTTTAAAATATTAAAAATAAAAATAGATTTTTATTTTTGATTTTAGAAATTTTCCTCAAATTCGTGTACCCATTTTGTTAGAATATTCAGAAATACAATAAGAAAATGTATCTAATATTACTAAAATAATCCAAAATGCAGGTGAAAAACATTTATTGATGTAAACCACTGTTAGAGTCACTATAAGGCTTTTACCAATACAGGAAAAGAAACCCATCCTGGATCCCCTACCTCAACATAAGTCATATCACTTGCAGTTATATATAGATCTTACATATAGGTCAAAGAAAAGAATACGTCAAACTTAGGAATCCTGTGGGGCATCTGCAAAACAAGTTATATCACTATATCTTGACCTGGGGAGTTCTAATACTGAGGGTCAGACAGGAGGATCCTAACTCTCTTATCTTCAACCCCCACACTCCAATCTCCCAATCACAGATCTACCATCTCGTACCATATAACATAAATTTTCTCCTCTTAAAGTTATTTTTTCTCTCACTTTCTCCCTTTCTTCCACCTCCCACCCCTTTCACTTCCACCATCCCTTCTCTCACCTCCTACCCCTTCATTTTCCATCCACCGTTTAACATGTCTGCCCCCAGCAATACTTTTTATTGATGTTTAAATGCACCAGAAATGTGTCATAGTTAGTCCTTAAATCTTTTCATCAAAGGGGGTGGGAAGTTGAAAAACTACTGTCTTGAAAACCCAACAGCTTAGATGGATCCCATATCATTGATATTTAGTTTCACTTGTGTAAGACATTCATTTCACTTAGAAATGGAAGTTTCTCACCTATGATATCAAAATTTGAGATTTTGCAGTTTTTGAATACTCTCTAAAAATATTGTTTGTAAATATAGTCTAAGTTAGTACATACCAACCATTGAAAGTCTTTTCATCCTACTGTTAGCAGAGTAAATAAATTTTTACTTGACCTTCAATCTGTTAATTGTAATTGCTTTGCTCAATCGCTCATTTCAATTTTGTTTTATGTTTTGTTTTGTATTTCCAATGAGCAAAGTTATGTTTTAAATGTGAAACAAGATTGTTATATATGACACGACATCAAATGAACTTGTATTTAGAGGGTTTTAAATAGTGACTAGAGTATGAACATAAATTACACTAATTTTTGTTTTTCCAAGATGTCAGTTTCTCAGGTATGTGGTACACACTATAATTATATATTAGTACTATGATAATTGTAATTTATATCTTGTTCAGTACAGTAAGGTCCAGGTAAGAGAGTTTGTTGTGTGCTGCAGTTATGTTGGCTTTCAGGTTTTAGGTCTTTAGACATGGATACTCGCTAAAATAATTCTGAACTATAGAAAACCTCAATAAAACTTGGTCCCAGTTAAAATATTATGATGTTATTGATTAAGCACCTACATTAGGCATGAAAATCTTGTGTTCTTTAATTAAAAATTTACAAGAATGTCAGCTTAAACTGGTTGAAATTGGCTCAAATTATCAGTTTTCTTCTGCCAAAGCATGAGCAAAATTCTTCAGCTGAAATCAAAGCAAAATGATGTTTTCAAATTCTTACATGTAGGTTCTTTCATAGGTATGAAAAGCATATTTTTGGCATGTTAGAACCAACTGCTTTTTATTTTGTTTTGGATAAAAATATTTCCTGTCAAGGACAATTTGTACTGTGTACCAATGGCATTATTTAACCCTAACAAATGTACAAAGACAGTTTATTAAATAATTGTACTGTCTTTAAACCTTGCCTTGTAGAATAATATGTTTTTTGGAAATTTCAAACCTTAATCTTAGAAATATTTTACTGATTGTCAAGAAGTATAACATAGGGAGTCATCCAATAAAACATAAAAAAGTGCAGCCCTAACCAGACACTTTGCAGGAACATAAAAACTGTTTTAGATGGGGAATTCCCCAATATAATTTTTTGCCTTTAAAAATACTAAAATGAAATATCAACTACCCCAGTATTTACTTGTGTAAATTGTTGCATTAAGATGAGAAAGAAATTTTTGCAATTTCATTTTAGGTTATACCCTGTTATGTGCCTCTATTGGCATTCTACAGGGCCTTTTTATAAAACTCTGCCAAGATAGTTATCTCCCTTTTACATTGTAAATCCCATAGAGACTTGTCAAACAACAAATATTAATTTATATTTAATATCCAGTTATTAGTTTCAAACATTTTTTTTCAGCATTTGGGTCTACTTAGATAAAGGTCCAGCTGTGTACATTGCATGTTTGTACCAATTAGAAATTTGATCATAAGATAATAACAACTACTCACAAAAACATAATATATAACATGTAATCAACATAAACACATCCATAATCATCCTAAAACTGAGCAAAAATAGGCTCAATTTAAGAAATATTAGGAAAAGCATTAGTACTTTGTAATACCAAGATGTGAACACATCCACAATCCTCCTAAAACTGAGCAAAAATAGGTCCAATTTCAGAAAATATAAGAAATAACATTAGTATGTGGTAATTACAAAGAACGTGATTTTTACCTGTACAATATCTTTATGAATTTTACCTTTAAATGTAGCCCAAAAATTTAGATAATTGGATAAGTTTGAATTTTAGTCAGAATTGCAGGCCAAATAAGGTTCATATATATTATATACTGTAAATTCAGAAATTATTGTGTTCATTTATTATTGCAATTTTGAAAGTTCATTCCAAAATGCAAGTCTTAGATAAATTTATGCGATTTTAAGAAAACCTGTCTGCAAATGTAGTTAACAGATATAAGATTGTGAGGTCTTATTTTTGTAATTATCTCTGAGTCTCATTATTTGCAACAATAAAATCATCGTAACAACTGCTGAATTTACAGTAGTCTTTTTGAGGACTTACTTTGTATTATTGATCAGAAAACAGATCAGAAAGAGCATATGTCAGATCTTACGCAAAAAAGCTAAATGCAAATACAGAAAATGCTTCCAATATCCCTCTCCTCTTCTTCCTCTCTCTAGGAAGGTAGTTTTCCATTGGTCATTATGTAAAAAGTAGTAATTTTGTATACCACTGTGTGTAAAATCAGAGAATTAATTTTATTTGTGTAGGAGAATAAAAATTCCTTGGAAAAAGGCATGGTATTTTCTGAAAAAGCCATAAGTAAAATGTTAAGCATCTCTCAGAACTTCAGAATAATTTGACACTCAGTTCTTATAGACTGTTCATTAAAAAACTTTATTAATGCCATTAAAGACTCCTTAATGTTTTTACTTAAAAAAACCTGAATTCACAGGCAGAAGCTAGCATGAAATAAGGTTCAGAATAATTATAATATCAACATACATTATAACATATGATCACACTGATGACAGTTCAAACTGGATTAAATGACCCCTACTTTAGACATATTTAAAAGAAAGAATATAGAATGTATACCAAAAGGATCCAATCAACATCTTGCATAAGTTAAGCCAAATTTAACTGTATGTAAAGCATTTTCTGGAAGACATGCTAGGGGCTAATAATAGGAAAATCAAAATTGATGAATTTCTAGTTATATTAATGGATAATGATTGACATAATGAATGATGATGAGCCAAATATTAAGATACCAATCAGGGAATTATACAAATTACAATGTTGGAAAGATATAAACTGTATTTTTGTATCTGAATACACAGTCAGTAGGTCATCAATGAAATCAGATGGAAGCACTTAAGCTACAATATTGACACAAAAATGCCATCCCCTGCACAAACATGACAAATCATGCCTGCAAAACATTGGTAATTATCAATTTCCCCTGCTGAAGTGTGTAAAGGGGTTTACACTAGAATAAAATATCACTGCTTGCATGTAAACAACTTTTTTTAATTTATTCAGTTTTGCACTGTCCTTTTTACATTGATGTTGGTGTAGTATTTTTTGCAGACTTTTTGATTTGCAGTCATGTCTTGTAGATTACGTTCAAACATTTTAGCAGCCATTTTGATTTAGAATTATATAATAATACACTCATTTATGTATATTTAATTATTATTTATGCAAAAGAAAACTTCTAGGGCTCAAGCAATGTGATACTTTCTTTCAATTTTTATCTTGTAGCATTAAGTATGATGGATTAAGAAAGGGGTAAGAGCAATACAGAGCTCTTAACTCCATACAGATAAATTATTGGTGAAAAAAATGTGTCATTGCTCATTAATTGTCTGTACTTTATGTCAGAGTTTGTTGTAATTGGTAAAAAGGGTAATGAAAGAAAAACTGTCTATGATAGTTATTTGTAATAAGTCTATATGATTATAGGTAAGTGATGAGGAGATGGGATCTTCAGAACCAAGCTCAGACGAGTCATCAGGTGTAGAGGCCAACAAACTTCAGAGTTATGTCAGTGGTTACTGTGTTAAACAAGGAGGAATGGTGGGTAATATAAGAAGTTGACTATGAATCTGTTATGAGCAAATCTACAGTATCAACAAACATAACAGATAATTTAAGTAATTCTATGTCTGCCACTTGAAATTCCAAAACCAATACAGTTTTCAAGACCACATAGTCCCATGTTCAATGCATTTATTAAAAAATACATGTTAAGGAGAGTATTTCACAACAAATAAAAACCTATATATTGATAAGATTAGATATTGGGAATAAATTATTGAAAGACAATCTGTATACAGGTATATAATATATCTGCCCTTAGGCAATAAAGGCATGAGGTTTTATCGATGTCTGTATGTTTGTACCTCTGTCAATTTTAATCACTGGTTTTTGGGCTTGTGTATGTTTGATTTATTTGATATTTGGTCTTAAGAATAATCAGGGTGATTTGTATCCTGTCTCCCCTTTTCAGATCTAACATATGTACACTTCCTGTTCGCCTGGACAGGGGCATCTCTGTCCCATAGGCACATTTTCTCTTTGCTTCATAATAAATTTATTATTATTGTTGTACACATATAAAAACGTCATTAGAGGTACTTCATTAGTGTGGTACACACAAACACACCTTTACCTAAGGAGAATCTACATACCATACAATAATAAAATTCTGCAAAATAAACTAAAAAGCTATGATGAAATTAGCCAACTGTTGCTGATAAAGAGATTAATGCTTTTGAAACAGGCAATACCAAATTATTGTTTACTGCCTTTTATTGAAAGAAGAAGGCTGTTAATTTATTGTAGACAAATATCATGGAAATATCTGCATAACTGAACTAGAGTGTTTACAAACATTTCAGTAACAAACAAATGTTGCGCTTTCTTTAATGGGGAAATGGAAAAAAAAACTCTGAATTTTTGTTAGCTACAAGAGTTACCTCCCCTATATCAAATTTAAAAAAGGGTTGAAGGAACCAATATTTATTTTACTAATTGTATAGAATAGAAAGTGAACAAATTAGTTAAGAATTTCTGGGGATTTTTTGATGAACTAGTCCTCCTAGTTACAGTAATTCCTCAAACTGTTTACAGAGACACTGACTCTTGATATAGTCACAGTAGAACTTCCATTTCCTGAATGCCCAAGGACAATTAAATCAGTTCTAGTTACCAGAGTCTCATGGTCATTGAAGTTCTACTGTAAGGACAAAAAAATTGTTCCAATAATCCATTGTGTTAAACTTGTGTTCAGTTACTGTGTATTGATGATTTATTGATTCCTTGGTTTTAATTCATTATTTTTTAGAGAAAGAATTGGAAAAGAAGATTTTGCGTATTTTCAGAAAGTGGCTTCCAATACTATAGTTCTGAAAAGGTAATGTATATACATATGACTAAAGTTCTGAAAACTGCCTCAGTGGTGTAATGGTTAGCGTGCCTTGAGTGTGGAAGGTTGTGGGTTCCATCCCCTGCCGGGTCAAAGCAAAGACATTAAAATTGGTATTTGCTGCTTCTCCGCTAAGAAAGCATCATTTAAGAGTAAGAGCAAAGACTGGTCAGCCCAGAGTCAGAATAATGTGTCTGGGAAAGGTGGCATGTCTTCCTGCGGACTGTTGCTTTCGTGAGCTAGCATGTTAAAAATCTGGCTCAGCGTGTCGGTCTAGTACAAAGCAGGGTTTATTCACCATCACTCATCATTAACATGCTTTCGTCCTGAATATGCATGAAATATTTGCCACTAGACGTTAAGCACCATTCAATCAGTCAATCAATAGTTCTGAAAAGGAAATGTATAAACATATGACTATAGTTCTGAAAAGGTATTGTATATACATATGGACATGTGTAGTGTGAGTAAGCTCTTTGTCTCTGAAACTATTTAACTTGAGGGGACAGGTGTCCCAATATTTTATTGTATGAACTTTTAATCCAGGTACAAGTCATTAATCTTTGAGGTCATTTTAATTTGGACAATTGCATTAGGGTTTTGTGTTAAGTCAGTTTCTCTTTTTTTGCTTATGATAGGTAACCAGTATTTGGTGTGCATACTGGTATTCATTTTTAAGGCTTTTCAAGAAAACAATATAGGATGTTTGATATACTCACTCCATAATTTAGTATGAACTCTTGCTGAAATTGTTTTGGTTGTGGGTCTTGAAATAATGCCTTAACACCCGCTATTTCTACCTTATATTTTACTCTGGAATAGCCTTACGTGTACATATCAGTCTGCTATAATGTAAAAATATCAATGCAGAATGGGAAAATTTAGGGAGGTAGTGGAATGTTTTCAGTCTTGCAGCAACTTATTTTTGTAAATAGTGAACTTCCTTCTTTCTTGATATCAAAGCTTGCAAGCTAATGTACTTTTTATGACCTGAATCTATCTTGTTTTGACGGTTCATTTTTATAACAAAATCTCTAAGGGAATTTAGAAAGAGATTTACAGCGGATTTCATGCTTTATTTGCTGAAGATGAACTTCAACTCCTCTATGAGTTTACCTGTACTGATGAATGAACTGGACTTAAATCTCCTGCAGATTAAACTGGTGTTGCTAAATAATACAATAGGTATTGTTCCAGTGAGAAGGTGGAAGTTTAAATCAATCATGGTTGATTAAAACACCTGAACATTTTGTGTATCAGTAGTAAAGAAATTTTTACATACTGAAATTATTAATTTTACCTCCTTAGGTGCAAGTAGTACTGGTATATTATTGTATAATTGTCTAAATTTATTGAATAAAGTTCTCTAACCTATAAAAAAATTTGGCTGTTTGTCTCTGCTATTCAAACTACACCTATAAAATTTTTATTAAGCAATTGAAGACAGAATTGCTGAAAAAGATTATTTTTAAATTAGGATGTTGGAATGTAAGACACTTTGCACAAAGACATTTTGTTCTAAAATACAAAAAACTGGGGGTTGCTTTTTTTTTGTAAAACTGAAAGATTATTAGAAAATGATTTTGTAAACTGTAAAGGTTTTAAAATCTTTCTTTGCAAACTTCCAGCAACTATCCTATTTGTCCAAATTTTTAAATTTTTATTGATTAACAATTAATTGCTATTTTTTGATAAATGGAGAAAAAATAATATCCATGATTGTATCCATGCCTCCTACATTTGAAATGTGCAATGGGAGATTTTACATGGAGGACCCATTTCTGCATGCTAAACAAACAAAAAAGTCCTATGTAAGGGATTTAAAGCTGTTATCATTGTTGATTTTTTATCTTCTATATAAGTAAAACTCTATTATATTTATATTTACATTAAATTTTTTTTTATTTGTTGTAAATATTAGATGAAAATGCCCATTTTTAATTTTGATTTGAGAGTTCCCATGGAGGTAATCCTACACAAATAATGATGCTTGGCATCTAAGAATTTGAAAAAATAATTGACGACAGTAATTTTGTAAAATTAAATGCTACGACAAACATCTTAGTGCTTTTCACAAGGAGTGGGATTCCCTGAAATTTCTAAAAGTGTTTTAAAATTTTAATATATATTTCCCTTGATTCTATCAGAGACAACATCATTAAAACAAAAATTAAAAGTTTTGATATCATAATTTGCTCTATTACTGCAAAAAATTTAAATTTGTTTTAACTTGTGATTTCTTAGAAACTTAAAAAAAAGAAAACTTGTATATTTAAAAAAAGATAAGAATAAATCTTAGATATTTCTTGTTTTATTGATTTAAATTTCTTGAAAATCTGACAAGAAAAGATTTCAAGATATTTATTTTTCAGTAAATAACTCACTTTATAGCCACATACTGTGGTAGATATATTTGTACAAAAAGGAAAAACAATTTTATGTTCTCCATGTTTGAAAGTACTAAATAGGGGGAAACACACTTGCAGAAATGAAAGAGTGATTCATTATTTCCAACATTTTCACTGAATGCAAAGACATTTTGTTAAAGTATAAGTTTTACTAAAAGGGGAGATAATTCAGCAATTTTTCAAATTTTCATGGTACTTAATTAAAAAAATTGTTTGAAGATAATTCCTTGATCATTTGTCATTTAATGAAAAGAAAACTTTTAGAAGTAGTAGTTTTTTTTCTAAAAAGTGAAAATGTTTCAATGTTTCTCCTGTTGTCAGTTACTGAATAAAAAAAAATAATCACAATAAACATGGGAGATAACTCATTATTGTCCCAAGTTGTCTGTCACTGAATATCAAAATTAACCTTGTTAAGGTAATATTTTTACTGAAATGGGGTAACCGTTCATTGTTATCCAACTGTGTCAGTTATTGAGTATATCTGCAATGTTTGAATATGTTTTCACTTTTATCACTGTAATCTTGTCAACTATAGCAATGTGACATAGCGGCGCAATTATGTCACAGCAAAACTTAGTGACTAACAGCTAATTCTGAGTGCCTTTTTGGGAATTCAGGTCCTTGTCCAAAGTAACTCTTTACTATGTGAAAACAATACTCATAAGTATTAAGTTGAGGATGATTTTGTGGAAAATCTTACTGAGTGATGTTTCTAGCATATCCTTTAGTTTTATAAAAAAAAGCTGCTTATGGAAACATCTAGTTTTGCTCGTGGACATTCATACCAAATTGCCTAATATTTACAAAGTATGGTTATTATTCTAGCAAGAATAAATGTAATATGAAAGGGGAGATAACAAATCTGTTTATCACTAATAAACTAATAAACACAATTTTTCTTAAAAAAACTTATGATTCCTGATAAACATTTTGACCAAAACTTCAGTATGAATTTTGACACTTTTAAGTATGAAAACAGTTTTTAAAAGTTGATATTGTTCATTGCTGGATATAAACAATTTTCTGCATGTAATTCTCTTGTATCCAGAAAGAAAATATGACAGAATATCCCTCATTGCTAGATTTTGAACATTGATAAAAGTTCCCTCTAATATGCATGTTGCTGTTACCATTCGTAAACTTTTATCACAGCCTTTACCAGGTAAATTGTAAATGTAAATAATTAGAGAAAACTAATTGTTTTGTAAACTACATATCAATGTAGTTAAATGAACAGCATAAAAAGTTCTTTAATTAAATCTTTTTTATGGAAAATTATTTTGGGCAAAATTTAACACTAAGCCCCAACACTAAATGCAGTTCAATATTAAGTTTCTTCAAATTTCAATTGGTGTACATGTACAATTCTTACTTCATTACCTTTCGGTGGGGCAACAAATGTACAAATAAATAAGCTTTAATGGATGGCAGTCTAGATGGTATTCTTGTATTTTTTTTTAATTAAAGGCTCAATATTATTATTAGGGATTATGTACGTATTTGTTCTTTATCAAAACCTTCATTATGTTTATAGGGATCACTCTTTAATATTATTCTTTTTAATTGATATTTCTGTACTAATTGCAAAATGCAATTTCTCCTGAATTCATAGACATTTTTTTTCAATGAACACAGAACATAATTACAATGTTTTTCATTATGTCCAAATTTCTTTACTACTAAGACATAAAATCTTCAGGTGTTTTAATCAATGATGATTGATTTAAACTTCAACCTTCTCACTAGAACAATACCTATTGTATTATTTAGCAACACCAGTTTAATCTGAAGGAGATTTAACTCCAGTTCATTCATCAGTACAGGTAAACTCATAGAGGAGTTTGAGTTAATCTTCAGCAAATGCAGCATGAAATCTGCTGTAAAAAAGGTCAAGAATTTTGCAATTACATAATAATGATCACAAAGGATATCAGTAAATGTCCACAATAAAACACTGTAAAATTTATAACAATAGCACAATTTGACTTTGTACAGAAAATAAAAGATAGTGGAGAAAATGTGGTTATATGTATCCAACTTATCCACTTATCAACCATTTTCACCCTTTAATGTACAAAATAAAAAAATGTAAGACTAAACATATATTTTTATTTATTTACCTTCATACTGAACTTCTAGGTGTAAAGTTTTAAGTAGATTTAGCAATGGGTCAACAATACTAGGGTTAGCTGACTTCACTGTAGGCTGTCAAAAATAAATGACAAAATAAAGTTACTAAGTAATTAACCAACATTGCTGTGCACTTATTGAAACGTATGCTTTAATACACTAATAAAACATACTACAACACAATGAAATCATGAAACAGTATATTTCTTTATACATCATAAGAGGCAAGTTGTATGATTAATCCTGAGTAGAAAAGTATGGGTGTTCCCTCCCCCACCAACCTACTATAAAGTACTATTTTCTCAAAAACAGTTCTCACAGACTTTGATCACTTTGACCACGTACTTCCCAAAAAAAAAAGACAAAGTTGTATGGTGAATATGGAAAATGGATATTTTGTGTTGTATGATTGTCTTCAATAATTATATAGAAAATGGATATGACGTTATTGTAGATGAGGAACAAATACCTTTACTGGATAGACATATATATTTGAAGCAATTTTACTGACTCCACTAATTCAATCACAAGTTGCATCACAATATATTCTAAATAATTCTGTCATTAAAAATCTTATCGAAATAATTTATGCAAAATAAAACACAAAGAAAATGTCTCCAGACACAGATCTCCCCATCCTGTCAAACAAAAAGTACACATGACAGACATGAAAAGTATGGATGTGGTATAAGTCACCCTGATAATGCTAAAGACTAAATATCAAATCAATCTAACATAAACAAGGCCAGAAATGTTTTCTTCAATTTCAAGGTCTACAGCAGACATTATCTTAGAAATAAAATGCATCAACATTAAACATTAATCCATTTCAAAATGATGTAGAAAGTACATACTAAGTACAAAAAGATGACAAATGGGGATGTAAAAGAGACAGCATACACAAAAACACCGTATATTATTGAATAAACTTTCTCTTAACATACCATAATCAATTCTATTCAATTTTTCAATGCATATAACCTTTTGTTGATTTTGTGGATGTGGTCAAAAAAAGAAAGGTCTATTATAACAAAATACATATTCACAGATGTCCCTAATTTTCTCAAAACCACAAAAATAAATCAATCCACAGTACATGTTATTGTACTTAAACTGTACCTGCACTACTCTAAGAGACTGTGCTGCCATCTGTTGGGCCTTTGGAGATGTACATGGTAACAGTGCTATCAGACCTTTGTAAACCTGTACTTCAAATTTAAAGTTTCCTTGTGCCAACATGAGTAAGAGATTCCTACAAGCATCTTGTGTTTCCTCTGACTTAGCCTTGGCTAAACATTCTGCTACCGCTCTGATACCTGTTGTGTAATAAGAAAATACCTTTCTAAGTGATTATTCACTAAATTATTTTTGATAGATCACAGCAATTTCTTGCTTATAATTTACTAGTATTTTTAAACAGAATTTTCTTTTCCTTTTTGAGTATATTTATAAAACAAGAGAAGATAGGAAATAAATGTCAAGGCAATATCTGTATGCAATGAAGGAAATTGTTTTATCTTGGGTCCTCGCAATGTCTTCAACAAGGCAGGAAACCATGCTTCCTGTGATAAGTCTAAATTTTCCCCCAAAATAAATGTGAACAAATAAAATAGAGAAATTCTTTCCTCAATGTTATACCTATAATGCAGCAAAAAGAAAATGTGCCCACGGGACACAGCTCCCCTGTGTCCCAAAAAACAGGAAGTAAACAAATGACGGATCTTTAAAAAGACAGACACAATACAACTCACCCTGATAATGCTTTGGATTAAATATGAATCAATCCAACATATACAAGACAAGAAATCGTTTACGAAATTGATGGACATCATAGATATGGAGGAGGGTAAAACTTAATGCCCCGTCACCTAAGGGGCATGTAAAACAACGTAAAAGACAAAGAAAAACCAATGCCCTGAACTCCAGACTTAGGACAGGCACAGAAAACATGTGGTGTGGTTGTTTTTTTCAAATTTTTTGTCTGTATAACTTAACATTTGTTTTGGCCCCTATTTATACTGATGTTTATGAAAGTTACTGATTTAGTCTTCAAGTATTTTTATCACAACAATTGATTGGATATTCTGGCAGTTGCTGGAGAACTATTTGTCCCCAGGGGTTCCAGGGGTATCACAAGTCCAGCGCACCAAGTTGAAAAAGTGAAGATGGACATTCACTTAAATGT
>JAULBM010318523.1:0-13680 GCA_032357055.1 Geukensia granosissima | reverse complement strand
CCTTGCTCACAGTCTACATATTGATTTATTGTTTAACTTGTTTTCGTCCTGAATATGCATGAAATTTTTGCCACTGGGCGTTAAACAACAATCAATCAATCAATCAATTATTAACTGAGTCTGATTAAAAGTTTTAAGTAGATTGAAGTGTACACTGTAAAAAGCAAATTAAGTAAAAGGCGGGAAAGTTTCCTCAAATAAACGTATTACAATTGAAAAAGTCAATCTGATTTGTCTTGTATGTGTTGAGAAACTATGTCTGTTGAAAAAATCAACGTATTTTAAATTAAACACCGAAAAACTGTAATATGTAGTTACGCAAGGAACGGGTTAACTAAGATGGCATTTCTTAAGCCATTTGTGCTAAAACTGTTTTTCAAACACAAGCAAAATGTTTAATATCGTATTTCGTTAACGAAATTGAACTTCTCTGTTCTTAATTGACCCATGTTCATTTTATAAGCAATGGTGAAAGGTGTTGCAGCGAGAACAATAATTGAGTCAGTAGAATATGTGGTCCCATTGGCAATTTACAGATTTACAACATATCGTCTTTTTTTCGAGGCAAAGTCGAGATCACCTGACGACCATTTCAAAATGTTTGGTTAAATATGGATTTACGGCGCCGAAAAAAAACTTTTTGTTTATGTTTTACAAGTTTCGGACATGATGGTTATACCATATAGACGACTGCCCCATCACCAATTCATAAGAAAGTTATTACATTCATCCCAGTAGCTTCCAGGAGAAGACTTAACGAATGACAATTATAGCCTACTGGTCTAATAGATTGACGTTAGGGGATGACTTGCACATTGGTGACACAGAGAGCACAAGGACCGTTCGTTCAATGTTGGGTTAAACTGACCATCTAGAACAACGAAATCATATTTTGGTTATCCTACATCCAATACATCGTCACACTTTTAGTATTTCCTTAGTTTTTTTGTAGTTCTACATATTGTATTCACAATTATATTTTTTCATTATTAGTGAACTTGTATATTTATAAATTGAACTCGAACATGTGTTAGAAACGGAAACACTTGAAGAGGTATATAAAAATAAAGTTACTACTTTCATTCAGATATTTTGCTTAATCTGTAAAAGTATGAATTTCATAGTTGTTTTATATTTTCAAGTTATACTAAAAAGCCAAGGTAAGGATTTGTTATTATAGGGCTTTTGAAATGATTTCATATAATAGAAAACGATAGATAAAGTAATTCGGTTTAAGAAAAAATGGATATAGAAAAAGGAGAGAGAAAAAAAAGAAAAAAAACAAACAAAAATCTGTAGATTGCCTTAAGGTCTTCAATGATGGATGCATACGCACATCCCAAGGCAAGCTGTAAAATGTGATGACATTCAGAAGTGCTGTGACAAAACAACATAAAGCAAACTTTAAAAACAACTGCATAACATTTGATTATTGACGTCCATACGTAGAACGGAGACAACTACAAATAAAACAAGAGACACCAAGATGTACCGACTTGGAAAAATTATTCACTGTTTGTGAGAGCTAGTTCAAAATTCAAACAAAATTGATAACAAATCTGATTCATCAATCAAAACTTCCGTCTGGACAAAGTGCTAAAAATAATCAAAAGCCACAGAAAGCAAGAAACTGTGCAAAAAATAAAAATGACCGACAGTATAAAAACAAAAAAGTAAAGAAAAACAATCACTTTAACTAGTTTTGATGTAAGTTAGTGAGTATTGAGCAGAGAGTAAATTTTGATACCCAAGAAGACAATATTCAAATATGTTAAAGTAATATTATAAAGATAACCTTTATGTATAAGTTTTTTCATTTAACTGACAGGTCCCAATTAAATATGTTCAAATTTAAGAACTTTATTAATCAAATCCCCAAAAAGTTTGGGTTTGTTTTTTTGTACTCTTTCATAACGATACAGTGGATATCACTAATCATTTCGGATATTTTATCCTAACTAAATAAACTTTTTGTCTAATTAAAAAAAAATATTGTATTTTTAAAGCTTAGTCTAAATTAGGTTACCCTTGGAACATTCTACTCGAGATAAAAAAGTGAGTTATGTAATGCTTCATCCAATTGAGTTATTATGAATTATTATCAAAATAGTTTAATTGTACTCCATTGAGTAGTATAATGACAAAGAAGTAGGCCTATTCAGCAAACCGAGGAAAATTGTTGACTTAGATTTTAATTCAAGACCACGTTTTTAATTGGAGTTATCTTTTGGCGGCAATTATTTGATTCAAAGGCGGGATAGGACATAGAAAATACTACCTGACTTTTATTTAATATTCTACACTATATGAGTTTTGGGATACTGTTGTATACAACCTTATTTTCTTTAAAGATAAAGCCTGTTATTTCCTTAAAAATTGCATTCTGCATTTATCTCCAATGTCCATGCCCTAAAATATACCATATAAACATGATGAATGCTTCTTTTTCATATTTTTTTCAAACTACGATTACGATAGATTTCCTTTAAACCAACCTTTTACAATTCTGAGGCATTTAAAATACGGAGAGGCTTGGAAATGTATTGCATTTAGTCAATCACTAATATTGGCAAAATTGTATTAATCATGATTATCTATATTAGAGAAAAAGTTCTGAAATTCAAATTAAAACCTTTTATTTATTTATCTGTTATATAGAATTTTCTTTGCTGCAGATTCAAGATGGCTTTAATTTAAAATATAGCTCAAGTATGAATTAATCCGGCCTTCGAAACTCAAGCTAAAAATGCCAATCTCACGAATATACCGATGTACGTTCAAACGACAGGACGTGGGTAACAAATATGTAAGCACAGATACAAAATGAAGAAAAATCCACATCGTTAATCTATCGTAAAAGTGTTGTTATTAAATTAAACGTATTCAATAAGTAGGCGCCAAATCTTACCGTTCAAAGTAAGTCTACTAAAAATATAACATCACATAAAAGTTTTAACGAAGGGGAAATGGTAAAAAGTCGCAAAATACGGTTCCTTCAAGATAAGATGTGTGAATAAAAGTTCTTTTTAAACGTAAATCGCGACGACAAATGCGCTTAAGATATCCACTTATATAGCACCTCCGACTCAGTATGAATTTAAACATCGTACACTGAAACTGAAGTAATTTTATTTTTTATTCATTGATTGAAATTGAAGCCACTGACTACTTTCACTTAGATGTGCTATTGTCATAGTACATTTATATTCTAAGAAATATATTATTAAAATGTCCAGACCACACTGAACCAGTGACTGTTTCAGTATAGTAGCTTTATGCACATGTAACCATTTATTAATTCTACAAAAGTTATTTCAATCTCAGGTTCATCACTTTGTCTCATTTTATGTATACATTGTCTAGTGCTGCATGTACATCTATTTTTGAACATGAATCTCCATACCTAAATACATGTAACTACATGATAGCTGTTGTCAGATTCTTATCTGATCCCTAGTACATACATGACTTGTGTAGGTAACAAAGATTTGAGACTCACACTTGACGTAAATCATTTTAACAATAAATTTGTTTGTTTTTTCAATTGTATTGACCTGAGTATTGATTCATTTTTAATCAGGCTGCTGGCCCTGAAAACTTTGAAGAGTTTTATATTTGAACATCTTACATCTGCTACAATAAATTTACATCTACTGGACTAAAATAGACTGTGTAAAATATAAAATCCTTTTGGTGCATTTTGATCATATAACTCTAGCCAAATTTCATGTATTGTATACATGACGTTAAGTTTGGTTTTTAAAGGTAATATACATTTGTACTGTCCATCCAAGATTGTATAAATGGAACAAGCATAGAAATTCATATTTAGGACCTCAACAGGTTCATGTTACTTCAGTGACCACTAAAGAATCATTTTTGGACCTTCATCTCGAATTTGACAGCAGTGGTAAACTTAGTACCTTTTATCCGCCCAAAAAAGGAAAAGTTGTATTAAACTACAGCTGTAGTAAACAGTGCGGATCCAAAGGGGGAGGCACATTTATAGGAAAAAAAGTCCAAAAATTTTTTTCGCCTCGCTCCGCTCGGCAATTTTCAAGACTTACGCCCCCCTTTCAAAATTCCTGGATCCGCCCCTGGCTATAAGTATATTATAAACAGTAATACTAAATAAAAAGGATTTATAATCATTTAAACCATTAAAATATAAGATATCACAAAAGTTTTGCCTAAATTCGAAAAGTTGATATTGAAATCAGGATACTTGTGCACACAGAAAGAAATCTTAGAAATTTCACGATAAAAACGTCGTTTATGAACTTTTGACGTCGATAATAATCTTTAAAATTTCATTTAATATTAAGGAGCTATAAATGAGATGAACGCATTTATTTTTATCAAAAAAGTGAAATATGAAAAACATGTCTGATTTTTAACAATTTTACCCCTCCCCATTTGAACCTCCTTTATTAAAAATTAGACCACCCTAGTCTTTCACGGCATCATTTATTTGAAAGAAGAGGCTTTTTTCTTTACAAGGATGTATTATTTAGTTGTGTGTTCAGCCGGTGCATTAAAACTTTATTTTTTCAATGTCAACCACTGGACTATTCGTTTGAAATGTCCAATAAGCAGGATCACCGATTTTTATGAATACAAATTCTATTAATTATTAACATGTAAATAGATACATGCGAGAAATTTTGGCTCCGTTCTTTGCTGAATTGCTTCGGAAAAAAATTCCGAAGTTAACATTAATTTTCTGCTTATCACATCCGGAGTCGAGTTGGTCACATTACGGTCAATTTGCTTCAGTTATTGTTGGTTGATTTGGGGTCAATCTCAGAGTGTATAAAACTAAATTGAGAGGGCAGTAGTATATGGGCACAGTCTCACTGGTATTAAACAGATAATCGTAACTGGAATTACAATTATCCCAATATGGCGACGGTAGATGAAGTTAAAATCTTTACACTCATTTTTCTTAAATGTATCATGTTTTTGTCAATAGTTACTCAGCTGCAAGGTTTATCTATACCGTTACATCATATTTGAATCGTGTCGGTGCACTGGAATTGTCTAAGCGCTTTGAAAATTGCCGTTGAAAAATTTGGGATGATAATCGTTACTCGGAAAAAAGATAATCGTAATTATGGTATTTAAAAATGAAAAGATAATCGTAACTGGAAAGTTTTATTGATATTGACACTAAAAACGTATATCTGATAGCATATTATGAAATTATAGCGATGAATTATTTACGAAACGTTAAAACATCTTATGACATTTCTTTTTATGCATATATATGAAAACAGCTACATACTAGTATATCATAAAATTAGAAGGGTGAACAAGCCACAAGAAATTTGGAAATAGGGGAAAACACTAACTATCTGGGTTAAAAATATTTCTGAAATTTAACCGCAAAGAATAACAGAAATCAATATTACAGAACATGTTACATAAGAACTGAATAATAATGAACTTTCAAAACTTTTCATTGAAAAGAAATCTACTCCTATTGTATCTTCAAAACTTCTAGGATCTGAAAATACCATTGAAACTACCTTTGAATATTCTGAATTTAATTATAGTTCGGACAGAGTGATGTTTCAAACTCCTTTACAGCATATTGAATTCTAAATTAATACGTCATAAATATAACTTCCGAGGGCGGCCAGGGTATAAAAATAGGCCGTTTGGTTTCTTCGCTTGCATGTAGAACCCTTGCTCCGTTGGTTGATCGACATGTATAAATACTCAATCGCACCCCGAAAGTAGCCGGGGTTTAGAAATTTGCTAAAGGGGTAGAATTTCTCCTAAAGGAGCTATCTTTGGTTAAGCGTGACATATAAATTTTCAACACGGGAATGTTACCGCCGTGTCCCGTGTTGGTAAAATTCTCTTAACACGTTAAAGAAATATTTGCACCAGCTCTTATAATGAGTGGTCCGTACGTGGCCAGTTGATCAGGCTAAATTTCCAGCCCCTACCCAAATAGGGATCCTGGGGCAAGAAACCTTCAATCTATCCCACTGATGATTATTGATTGATAGCTGGTTCTCGTCCTGAATATACATGGAATATTTGCCTCTGGAGGTTAAGCATCAATCAATCAGTATACTGTGAGATCGCAACGACGTCTCGCAAGTAATAATTGACAAATATTTTTAGATTAACATCAAAATGCCGCACAAATTGACAGAAATATGGCAAACTTTTGTTTTATTGTCAGGTAAATTAAGTCGAAAATGAGCAACTACTTAAATGACTGATGCTAATACTGCTCAGAACGTGGTTTCGATGATGTCAAGTTTGAGCACATGCAAAAGCACAAAGAGTTGAAATAGATCAAAGACATAAGACAGCAAAAATCAAATCATTACAATAATGAAGTTATCATATCCAAACAAACCGAAATAGGCAGTTCAATTTCACAGGAAAGACATCTAGCGTGAGCAATACCAGGAACGAGGCCTTATTTCAGGAATTGCTGTCATGTTCAGCCATTTTGGTCAGTTTTTTAAACTCAACTAGTTTCATCCATTTCATGCCATTTATATTTTTCCAGTGACTCCCACTTTTCTTTTCATAATTTCATTAAATACACACAAAAATATATATTCTGTAAAGTCTTAACGAAATTCTTGTTATTTCTTCTTGGGTTTTAACGGACATAATCTACTAAGAAAAAAAGAGAAATCATTTTCCCGCTAGATTTTCAAAATCTTATATCTAAAAAACGAGCGCACATAATGTTTTCTGCTTATTTTGTTCAAATGTGAGCAAAAATTCGTAAAAGCAGTCATAAGTATTTGAAAGTCAAATTTGTTATTTTAATATCAGCAGCGAACATCCTTAAAATTAAAATTTTACCGCCCAACCAGCGGACGCCTTTTTATCAGGAGTTTCACCTGCAGGCGGTGAAACCAAGTGGTCTTTTTCTATACTACGGCCGCCCTAGGGGATAAAGATGAAAAATGTGATTTGAAACTATAAGGTTCAATCTAGAATATAATATGAGTCAAAATTATCTTTTATCCAGTCATATCACTGTGTCTAGCTCTATGCTGTGTCCAACATATTACTGTGTCCAGCACATTATTGTGTCCAACAAAATACTGTGTCCACGCTTACCCAAAGGGTCTTTTGTTTATCTTTCACATTTCAACGTGTTGCGGTCGTATCATGCTGCGCTTTCAAAGCACCTCTGTTGCCTTTGCTTAAATACAGTTGGCTAGGCATACATATTTGTATTTTAGGCTAGGCAGAACTTTTCATTTTTTACAGTGCCATAGTTTGACAACGAAATAAGTTGAAACACTTTGTGTGCCCTGTTCGGGTCGTTTTTCGTAAATATATTATTGAGCAGTAATATGGTAATTTCATGAATAAAATATGAAATAATTTATAGTATAAACAATCGTTGAATTTTATTTTGGTTTAAAAAATATTTGTAAAGGCAGCAATGACTTGAAAAATTAATCTACTCTGATATGCGTTATGTAAGGTAAGGAAATTGAAATGGAAAAAATGAATAAAAATCCATTACTCGAGATTTGGTTCAAATCAGTGATCCTTTTCAGCATTTCCAAAGCCTTTTTCAACCCAGGCTTAACATTTACTGAACAAAGACTAAAATATTAGCTTTAACAGTCCGGTGCCATAATCACAAAAAGTCCGTTGCCACCGCCACTTTTAGAAAAGAACTTATATTGCTGCAATTTATTTACATATACATGTTTTAACAATTTGGACGACTTCCAGGGTCCACACTGAATAAAAAGTGCCATTATTCATGTAAATGTAAGCAAGCTTATGCATTATATGCTACGATATGGCGCAACTACGCGCAAAACACGTCTTGTTACAAACTTGTCAAGTTGGAACCCTCTCAACTCTATTCGAATAATAATCCATGACCAAATATAATTACCGGGTTCTGTATGTAAAGAACAAGCAAAGAATATGAGTAACTTACTTCTCCTTTTCTCCTTTTCTCCTAAAAAACCCGAAAAGTCCGTTAAAAAAACCCGATTAGTCCGGAAACGTCGAAAAAAAACAAAAAAAAACGCGAAAAGTCCGTTATCATTCTACACCGTGTAAACTGGGCATTTGCATTTTTAACACACAAAATACCATTGAAATGCTGAAAGATACATTTATTATGTTTCAGTTACTATTATCCGATAAAGAAAATTACGATTATCAAAGAAGAAAAATACCATAGAGTTACGATTATCATCCCGAATATTTCAACGCACTTAGACAATTCCAGTGCACCGTTACGATTCAGATATGATGTAATGGTATAGATAAACCTTGCAGCTGAGTAACTTTTCGACAAAAACATGCTACATTTAAGAAAAATGAGTGTAAAGATTTAACTTATATCTACCGTCGCTATATTGGGATAATCGTAATTCCAGTTACGATTATCTGTTTAATACCAGTGATTCTTATGCAGAGAATTATTTAATTCAAATGAAGAAAATCGCAAACTAGACGTCACACTGACTTCAAATTAGTGAAAAACTTTTTCTCCAACATATTTCGCCCACAACCCGTACTATCACCGGACCTAATATGGAGAAGTTTAAAAAGAAATCAAAGTCCCTATCTTAAAACTGAATAGGCAGATCATCAAAGTAGCAAAGCAACCACAATTTTCTCCCCGAAATTAGATGTATGTCTTTCAGTCCAGTAAATTATCAACAAAAAACATACTAGCAACAAAACTGACTGGAATATAAAAATGGGAGAGACGCATGTAAAAACAATGAATATCAAACATAAAATGTAAGATGACTCAGCCCTATATCCCGTAAAAGGAAGGATGGGACACGGCTAAATTTCGGATATAGATGTGCCTTGAAAAAAAAACGATTTCCATCTACCTCGAACTATTTAAAAATAATTAAAAATCTAGTTAATAAGAAATCTGAACAAAACAAGTAAAAGCTAGAATTTGAGTAATTATTTTGGCTGATATATTTAGTAGTAAAGACCATTGCAAATGAGTTATAAGTAAATGATAAAATAAACATAATTTAAAAGTAATGAATACTAGATTGCACTATAGCGCAATTCTATGCAACAAATATAATGTTTATATAATCCAACATCATAAAAGTTACAAGTATATAGCATCAAAGGAACCCTTTATGGGAATTGAAAGAACTTTCTATCTAGGGAATTGTTAAGTGACTTCATTTGAACATAGAAATGAACGTGTGGTAACGAAAAACATCAGTGACCATCCAATATTTTAGGTCCAGTTATTTTGCAGTAGGAGGGTAATTTTAACATGTACCATAACGTTCTTTTGCATATAAGTGACAATAATACCTGATGAAGTTACCTTTAACCATCTTTTTAAAAGAATATCCAAAGCAAGACGATACACAAAGATGATTTCTTTGCAATTCCGATGAAATAGAACAAAACATAGTTGGACAGTTTTATAATTTCTTACAATGCTATTAGTGACAATTTCACTCAATTTCACTCAAAATTTCATAGTCAATATAAAATAAAAAAATGGTATGTGTACCTTAAAAATCTATCACCAAAAATACATATTTATCCTAATGCAATCATCATGCCTCGCAAGCACAAATAGGGGATGTGGCATGATTGTCCAAGAGACAGCCAGCCACCAAATGACAATTTAAATGAGAATTTAAACTTCTACAGGTCCCATTATGGCCTTCAACAATGAACTAGAGTCCATACCATAACGGAAGCCGTAAAAGGCCCCGAAATACAAAATGTGAAACTATACATAAAACACGACAATCGACCTAATCTAATGCAAAAATTGGTAACCATATATCATGTGTAACAATAAATGACTACTTAAACAAGGACACCACTGGACAACAGTTTCCTGGCTTGGGACAGAAACAATAGTATGCGGCGGGGTTAAATCGGTTGGTGAGCGCTCAACCCTCCCCAAACCTGGGACAGTGGTGTGACAAAATAACAATTAAAACGCACTATAAAAATCGGTTGAAATGGATCTAACACTTGAGATCGATACTGAAAATAAATAACAAATATTATTAAAACTTAATACAAGATATAACAAAAATATTGGCATCAAAAGTGTACTCGCAGTTACTGTCTGATAGTTAAAAACACTAAAGAAACCGATCAGGAAACCAAGTTTCCCTTCACTACGGTGTTAATTTAAACGCGTCTAGTTGGATTTAGTATTTAAATATCATAAGAAGTCCAAGAAAACATAGGTTTTTCAAAAGCCAATATGAAATATATATAGACAGGACGTAGAAAATTTTTTTACATGTATAAACTATTTTGTTTCATATTAAGCTATTACCAAGAAAGTCAATATTAATTCCATTAAAAACCATATTTAAAGATTTTATAATAATGCTGCGACGATATCTTTTACGGAGTAGTTCAATTTTAAGACCATGTGGATTTTATTTAGATTTCCGAGCATTATTTACTACGTTTCCGTAAAAAGTAGGATGGGATATTCCATGTTTATAAGATAAATACAAGTACATCCAAATTTTGATACCAGATCTTTATATTTATGAGAAAATTTAGTGAATGTTTAAATCAATTTGTTGTAACGAAACCCTTGAGATAATAATTTTTCAGTTTTACATAGATTGCGTTCTCGGAACATCCCCGTCAAGGAAGGGAAAATTAACAATTGGGATTGAAAAATCGTCTCTATTGTCGTAAATTTCAGTGGAAATTTAACCTTAAGTAATACATATTTAAACATCTTACTCGAGAAATGGGCATTTGAGGTTACTGTTATCGGCTTTTTTCAAAGTTAATTCCTTTGGATAAATTTCGGAAGTGTATTTGTAGAAATCTGAATTATAAACAAAAAAGATATATTCGAGGTAGCAGTAGGTGTTGATGATTTGTCTATTAATTCAGTTCTAGGATGATCCTTGTGAAGTTTAGTCATAAACTGAGAATCATTACAGTAAAGAAACAAATCTGCTATCGAAGGAGCACAATTTGTTCCCATTGGAATTCCTACGAGCTGTCTATAAATTTTATTGCCGAAACGGATAAAAAAGTTATATTTATCTAGAAGGAAATAAACAGCGTCAATCATTTATTTACAGGTCCAGTAAGTATATTTTTTATATTTGTCTTTAACGTCAGAGAAAAATGATCTTTCTCTACTACATCAAATTTACTTATGATTTGTTTTATCGAAACACCATTCAATCAAACATGAAAGTTCTGTTTAATTAGATAATGTCGGAGTATAGTATATAGAGTAGAGAAATCACAACTATCAACAGTTTTTAAAGGTTTTTCGAAAGCCTGTAATTTATCCAAAACTTCCGGTGATATTTTTTATTCTCAAAAAATAGTTTTTATACCATTATGTCCGTAAGCTTTATTACCGTAATTCATGATAAGTGTTTTCAATTAAATAGAGTACTAGTCAGAAGGACAGAAAGTTTAGTAGTAGTACACATACTGGACGCTGAGATAAAACGGAATTTGAAAGTTTTTTTTATGTACTTTAGGTAACCAATAAATGGTAAAATGTTCAGCAGGGGCCTTTAGTTTATCTGTGGAAGTAATGTGCCTGTTTACTATTTGGCTCCCTGTTGAGTGCATGGCTTGGAAGGTAGAAGAATTAGATATTCCTATTTAGTACATCCATGTAGTATTTACGACCCAACACGATCACATTGTTGACGGCTTTATCAGCCGGTACAAAAACGAACCAAGTTCCGAGTGACACATGTTTAACAGGTTACAGTGCACACTCTTTTAGTTAAGGAATTTATACACGCACAGCTATTTCATATTTTATACGGTTGTTGATATATGTTACGCGACTTATACATTTGCATTAGCATAGCGTTAGTTAGGCGCCATGTCACTATCAAACAAAAAATAATTGCTTTTTTGTTACGCCTTTGACTTGATTTGCATGCAGATGGTAGGCCATTGTATAATGAATGGTGAATGGTAATTTTTTCCCCACACAAAAAGTTCCCATCATTGTCGAATACAGGAAAATTTTGTTATTTCAATTAAACCGATATAATATATCAAAACTTAAAGGTCGAGAATTATTATTTCGATTTTTTTAATTGTGGTTAATAATGACCATGTAAATTAAAATGCCATCCCTAAGAGGTTTGAATAATAGGTTAAAATACAGTACTCAGAATTGGGAAGAGGGCGTAACTAATAAAACGATACAGACCGATTGTGCGCACAAAAATTGGGGAAGAGGGCATAACAAGTAAAATTAACAAAATAAGAAAAACATGAAAGCAACCCATTATTGAAGTTATGTACAGAAAGGTTTATTTACTCTTTTGCTGACAAAATCGTTGGGATTTCTGGCGTTTTGCTTTATGAAGCTTAACCATTAACAGTGTTGGACTTTGGTGGTTCATTTTGGCTCTCCAAGCGTTTGATGTCGTCAAAATTGTTTAAAATATTCCTTCCACCATACAAAGTCTTCATGGCGAATATTCGTCCGTCTGATCTCCAGTACATGTGTATACATCCAACGTATTTTAATTTTGACAGTTTTTTGACAAACTCTGTTTTAAACGGTGTCAAGTTTTCAGTTAAAAATTGTCCATCAGGAACATCGTTCAAATATTTTTTGTTGCTGTACACTTGGTTTCGGACATGGTATGGTTGAAAGCGGACTATAACTTGAGATTTTCCATTTCTGAAATTACAGACATTATCAATTACATCATGAGAACTGCTTATCTCTTTTAGTGTGAGGTTGAATATGAATTTGTTGTTGTTAATATCTAGTATTGGTTGTCCTTATCTACAGGATGTTTAATGCAACCTTGGAAATCATAAGGAACAGGGACAATGTGGAATCGGAGACTGGTTTGCCTGCAGTATTGCTCTTGACCTCCGATCCTGTTTTCCAGTTCAGTTATCTTTTGATACATATAGTCAAGCTACTTTCTCTTTTCATCTAAGGTTGAGTCGTGTTAGTGTACGACGGATTCGAGACCTTGCTCTTTTATGAATTGTATACCCAGTTTTTGTTTGTGATCATCAATTATCTTATTCTGGTTGATACTGATATCGTGCAATGTTTTGACTTGTTCATCAAAACATGCCTATTTTTTTAATCGATTAGGAGACAAATGGACACGCTGATTTTTTGCGATAGCACTGGTATGACCTGATTTTGTACCTCAGGACTGCGTAGGGTCTCTACCACTTTATCAGCGATTGACTTTTTAGTTAAAGGACCCTTTTTATACCCAACTCTCGCAAATCTTCAACTGAGTTGCCACGTCGAATGCTTAACGGTCGCAGGTAATGTGTCTTGACTATTTGGCTGAGACCTTTTACTACTGTTTTGGGTTTGGGTACGGAGTATAGGAAGTGAAAATGCTTGTAAAATTGCACATTCGTGATCATTTTTACATCGATTTAGGCATCCATCTTGTCACCTCGGTTAGCAGTCAATAACTCACCATTTCATAAGTTTTATTGGCAATTTATGGCAAGTGGAGCAGGAGTTGCTTAGCCTTTCGGAGCACCTGAACTTATCCAGCTTTAGTTTTCGGTAGTAACTGCCTGATTTAAAATGGCGATTGGTTTGTTTTTTTTTTTTTTTTGACAGGTAAAATATTTTTGACGTTCCAAGTACCTGTACAACATAATGTCATTTTTCGTTATTAATAGGCGTATAGGACTAGTCAACAGAAAATTGAT
>JAULBM010318512.1:0-13680 GCA_032357055.1 Geukensia granosissima | reverse complement strand
AAGGACCATCTACTTAACATTTCTGCTAAGTTTGGTTGAAATCTGTTCAGTGGTTTCAGAGGAGAAGATGAAAATGTGAAAAGTTAACAGACGACGCGGACGACGACGACACGGACGACGACGACAACGGACGCAAAGTGATGACAAAAGCTCACATGGCCCTTTGGGCCAGGTGAGCTAAAAAGTAATACTTATCTCTGGCTTTTGAAATTTTGTCATCTGCGAGACAAAAAATTGAGCATTAAAAGAATGTTGTACAAAATTCATTTTCCTAAAGGATAATTGTTAATGCTACATAACTTTTAGAAACATGTACTCTTATCTGTCGATCTTTTCCTAAAAGGTCACTAAAACTGAAGTCCATGTAATGCATATAAGGCCAGTTCAAGTTAATTTTTAGATTCTAAATCATTATACAAGTTATGAGTTTTCTGAAACAAATTCCACAAAATTCTTCAGTTCTTCACCAGATAGGAAGGCTTTTAAAATCTACTGGGTAATTCCAGTCATTAAATAATAGATCAGTTGTAACTTACAAGATGAAAATTTTTTTAAACAAGAATTACTGTGAAAAAAAAACTAACGGATACCCACTTCTTCGTGGATTATCTGCCCTTTGAAAGAACTGAGACAAATTTCCTTCCTATGTGCAAATCTACATATTGTGTGTGATGTTCATGTAAAGTTTCATAGAAATCTACTGAATGGTTTAGGAGGAGATGGGCTAACAAGGTATGTGGTGAGTCAAACAAACGGACAGACAGGGTGATTCCTATATTCCCCCCAAACTGTGTTTGAAGGGGTATAACAAAATATGCCACACTTTTTTTGCATTAATTTAGAAGATAATCTGAAAACTAACTTAATGTGGTCTTATTTACTGCTTTATTACACTTGTACAAAGAAATTGTGTGACTTAAGGACAAGGTAGGATTAGGTTCTTTAAAATCTGGCCCACTATTTAACACAAATAAAAAGTGCATATATTAAACCAGTTTACAGACAAGGATGCTCGTACTATTTCAAAGTATTCCCTTACTATATAAGACAAGCTAATACTTGATTACAAATGAAAGGTGCCACTTAAGATTTTCTGATATTAAATGTTTGCCATCATTTCTAAAAAATCCAATCTGACTACAAATAAGTGACCCAGAAGTTAATAGTTTGTAAAACCTGACAGGTATGCATGCATTAGAATTTTTTCATAGGACATTCCCAGAATACCCCACACCTAAAGCATGAGTTTTTGTAGGCTTGGTAACATGCAAAACTACTTACACATTAATTCTAAATATGGAACATTAATAACAATAAATATTTTTTAATTTATATAATTCATTAACACATGCTACAATATTTATTATATATGCAGGCAGTATTTCAATGACAAACTATACTCTAAAGTTTATAGGAACAGGTAAAAAGGTTATGAAAAAAAACTGTATACCTTATTCTTATAAAATAATGTTTATTGGTAAATTAAAAAAAGTACAAGAAAAATGCAATAACATTTTTTAGCAGTCATGATGTTTTTTAAACCCCACAGATTTTAAATTCTCTATGGAGATTTTACATTGTAAAATTAGCCATTTGTTTGCTGAAAGTGGCTCTTTGCATGCGCTAGCACGAGAGCAGGAGTTTAAATTGTCAACACTATATAATAATTAAATATTTAAACTAGGATTAATAACCTACAATAATGCTTTGATGCGGGCCTGAATGGAATTTTAAAAGTAATTCCTCTAATAAGAATCCTGAGAGAAGGTCCAAATAAAAGAATTGTGCAAAATTTTTTCAGTTAGTTTTTAGGTCAAACTTTAGTTCCATTGCCATAAACAAAGATGGATGACCCTAAAAGTTAAAAAGAGAAATTCATGGGCAGATAAAATAAAATAAAACGCTATTTACCTTAGTGAAACATATGACCATAAATTATAAAATCTGTGACAATTCTTTATTTTGATTAATAATAAATACAAAGGTGGAAATGCACAAATAGTTTAATTTCGCTTGAAAATCGGGCTCCACAACTTGATGTAGAGTATAGAAGATAAGCTTACTGTTCATAAATATATTCATTTATGTTAAAGAAATATTACAGTGTCAGGAGTGCCTTTTCCCAAATACAAGTTTTTATATGGTTAACAATACTGTATTTTTTCAGACCATAAAACAAGACTTCTTTATTTATTTATTTTATTTTTTTTTTTTTTATTTTCCCATGATAAAACTAGATTGGACCTATAATCAACATAAGAGTTATAGTCCAAAAATTACAGTTTGTGTCCCATAATAGCAGAAGAAATCAAAAGAGCTTAAGATAGCAAATCAAATAAGACAAAGTAAATGTAATTTCCATATCCACCATGATCCTACATGTTTTTTAACAGAAAATTAACATACAAAAGTTTTGAATGAGAAAAAGACTTTCTAGATCTTTTTTTATTCACTGAAGCTACATAACTGAAGACCGTAATGGGATAGTAGAAGTTCAGTTTCAACTGTTATTTTGTGGATGGCTGTCTCATGGAAATTCATGCCACATCTCATATTTTTATTTATTATTTCATTATTTAAAATTTGAATGTAGGATATACAATGCCTACAATATATGAGGTGTGTATAAACAAGCTTACCTTTGTTGTGACTGTAGCAGGTTGAAAATGTTAACATAAAGGATTTCTACAGAAGGTTCTACTTTATCTGATGTTCCTATACAGTTCTCTACAGCCTTCCATAACAGAGATTTCAGTACATCAACAGAAGCTTCTGGTAATGTCTGAGGTAAACTGTTCCAAGGAATTACCAATTTACCCTACAAAATCAACAAACAAACAAGTTAATGTCCAAACCATCATACAACAACAAATTTATGGATCCAAAAAAATCAAACCTTTTCTGTTTCCATTAAAATGTTTTCCTACTGTCTACACACATCTTATCACCACCAGGAAATTCCTGAACCTCTTTACATATATAAAAAATGACTATCAGTTCAAGTGATAATGTTGCTGTACAAGATTAGTTCTCCTTTATTCATTACAACTTTTAGACATTTTTTAAATTACTGATGTGACCAAATTTCAAACTTGGCATTTTTTCCACTTTTGTCCCTGTGAAAAAGTTCCCGAGTTATGTACATTAATATGGTTGTATTTCATTAAATTTGAGGTTTACAATCTCTAACTTTTGTTAACTTCAGTGGATAGATTTGACAGAATACTTACCTTTTGTCATTACAGATTTATGCGCTTTGAACAGCTTTATTCCTTAGCTCCTAGGCATTTTTATGCCAACACCTTTAGACAATCAGTTTATTGTTGTACATATGTTTGTATGTTCATCCATACATCAGAATTTTCATCAAAGATTTTTAGGATAGCGTATGTTCGATTGATTTGATATTTGGTCTGAAGCATGATCAGGTGAATTGGACTGTGTATCCCCTTTTACGCTACTTCTTGTTTGCCAAGACACTGATTTAATTTCCATATGTAAAATTTTCATCAAAGATTTTTTAGCTTGTGTATGTTCTATTTATAATTATTTGATACCGGTATTTGGGCTGAACCATTATCAGGGTGAGTTAAACCATGTATCTTTTTTCAGATGTGTCATGTGTACTTCCTGTTTGCTGAAGCAAGGGCATCCATGACCCATGGACACATTTTCTACATGTTTTAATTGTAAATATATATCCCCACAATTTTTCATAAGATCCAGAGGCTTTTAACTTTTCTAATGCTGAAAGTTTATTACCTATATGGAATGAGGTCATGCCTGGCATTTTACCATACAAGAAGGGTGAGGTTGCATCACATGTGACAAGAATTGTCAGACATTTGGTTCTGTGGATTATAAGACACTTTACCTTATTCACTATCCTGCCAGACATCTGGTTCTGTGGATTAAATAACTGTGGTGGAAGCTGTTTGAACTCTTTAAGATGGATGTAAGACAACCACAATATACATTTATCTTCTGTTTGTAATGCTGCCTGGATCCATGTATTCTCTTTGCTATTCTTTAATTTACCCTGTCAATAAAATGATTGTTATTAGATGCGTTTATCCCAGGTTTAGTGCAACAAACATTGTAAAAATGTAACCATCAAAATTGTTAATTAATTCATTTCTCTTACATCTGTCTATTCATTCCGTTTTTTTCATAACTGCTAACGCTGACATTTTGAATTAGGAGTAGTAGGGGATTAGAGAATTGTACCCTCTCCTTTTCTGCATTATCTAAGTTAATATTCTGCTTAATTTAAAAATTTCTAGGAAAAAAAGAGGTGCAATACAACACCTCAAAACAAGGAATTGGTGTAAGTTAAATTCTGTCAAGTGGTTTAGAGGAGCTGATTGGATAAGTGTGACACCCCCCCTCTGTGCAGAACAATATCCATGTATGTCACCCCACTAAGGGCAGGAGACCTTATAAAACAACAGACAACAAGATGAAGAATACCATTCCCTAGTGTTGCCCTGCTAAGAGGAAGATCTAGATCTGTAAATTTGCTCTGTTTTTCTCATGGTGGGAGTGCAGTATCTCTGACATTTACCCCATATATGTATAACCAATTCTGTTCAAACCATTCAAGTTGACTTAAATTGGACTGTATTTTTACTTTGTATGATTGAGGTTAAGCTACTGTAAAATAATCACAGTAAAATAAAACCATTCTCAGTATTATTATAGCACCTGAATGAGACACACAGATTAGAGTAATTATCTATATGCCACTTTATAAGTGCAAAATAGACAAACTGTAATAGAAGTATGTAATGTAATTTATATTTCACAATATTTTTCACACAAAATGTAATTTACAACTAAAACTGAACAAAAGACATAAGTTGGCTGGGCTAATATGATTAAAACTGACCAGTAGACAGAGATTTGAATGGCTAACATGACTGAAACTGGCCAACATAGTTATTTGAATTGTTAACCTTACTGAAAGTGACCAGAAGTCAAGAGATTTGAATGGCTTACTTGATTGAAACAGACCAAGATTTAAATTGCTTACTTGACTAAAACAGAAAGGTAAACAGAGATTTGAGTGGCTTTCTGTACTAAAACTGACCAAAAGACAGAGATTGAAATGGCTAACTTGACTCAATCAGAAAAGTAGACAGAGGTTTGAAAGGCTGACTTGGCTGAAACTTAATAGTAGACATAAATTTGAATGGTTATCATGACTGAAACTGACCAGCAGACAGACAGTTGAATGACTAACTAGACTGAAACTGACAGGTAGACACAGATATTTTTGGGGTTACTTTACTCAAATTAACTAGTGTTTAAACCATTCAAGTTGAGTAAAATTAGACTGTATTTTTACCTTGTATGATTGAGGTTTATCTACTGCAGAATAATCACAGTAAAGTAAAACCTTTCTCAGTATTATTATAGCACCTGAATGAGACACACAGATTAGATGGATTATCTATATGCCACTTTATAAGTGCAAAATAGGCAAACTGTAATAGAAATATAAAAAGTAATTCTATTTATCACAATTTTTTTTTCACACCCAATGTAATTTACAACTGAAACTGAACAATAGACATGGATTTAAATCACTAAATTGACTGAACTGACCAGTAAACTGTGACCTGAATCTGACTATTAGATAATGATTTGAATGGCTAACTTGACTGTAACTTACCAGAAGACAGAGAGTTGACTGGTTAACTTGACTAAAACTGACCAGTAGACAGAGATTTGTATACCTAACTTGACCGAAACTGACCAGTAGACAGTGATTTGTATACCTAACTTGACTGAAACTGACCAGTAGATGGTGATTTGAATGGCTAACTTGACTGAAACTGACCAGTAGAAAGGGATTTGTATACCTAACTTGACTGAAACTATTTGTATGCATAACTTGACTAAAATTGACCAGTTGACAGTGATCTGTTTACCTAACTTGACTGAAACTGACCAGTAGATGGTGATTTGAATGGCTAACTTGACTGAAACTGACCAGTAGATAGTGATTTGAATTGCCAACTTGACTGAAACTGACCAGTAGAAAGGGATTTGTATACCTAACTTGACTAAAACTGACAAGTAGACAGTGATTTGAATGGCTAACTTTACTGAAACTGTCCAGAAGACAGTGATTTGAATGGCTAACTTTACTGAAACTGACTAGTTGAAATAGATTTGAATACCTAACTTGACTAAAACTGACCAGTAGACACTAGACAGTGATTTGAATGGCTAGCTTTACTGAAACTGACCAGTAGACAGTGATTTGTATACCTAACTTGACTGAAACTGACCAATGGACAGTGATTTGAATGGCTAACTTAATTGAAACTGACCAGAAGACAGAGATTTGAATGGCCAACTTGACTGAAACTAACCAGTAGACAGAGATTTGTATGCCTAACTTGATTGAAACTGACCAGTAGACAGTGATCTGAATGGCCAACTTTACTGAAACTGACCAGTAGACAGTGATTTGAATGGCCAACTTTACGGAAACTGACCAGTAGACAGAGATTTGTTTGCCTAACTTGACTGAAACTGACCAGTAGACAGAGATTTGTATGAATAACTTAACTGAAACTGGTTAGTAGATGTAATTTGTTTGGCCAACTTGGCTGAAAATGACCAGTAGACAGAGACTTGAACTGGTTTTGCATATTTTTCAATAGTTTAGGTCGACTGTCATGTTATATGAGTAGTTTCATATTTGGTACTTTGGGGCCCTTTACAGCTTACATTATGGTATGGACTTCAGGGCCCGGTAGATGTTTGAATTCGAATGTCATTTGGTGGATCTGTCACATCTTTTTATAACTTGACTGAAATTCACCAATGGACAAAGATTAGCTAGCTTCTTTAGAATATTTCCATTCTAAACTAAACAGGTAGGTGAACAAGTTCTATTTATTATGTGTAAGTCTAATACATTATTCCTAGTACAAACAATCTCAGAACATGTGAAAATATTCTTTCACACTGTAATAACAATCATGACCATCTAAATATTTAAAGTACTCACCTGCATAAATTTGTGAGCAGATTTCAGTTTTCCTGTCCATATATATAACAATGTTTTATACAAAATGGCTTCCAATAGGTAATGTGACATCTCCTCTGGGGACAAAGACTCTTGGGATTGAAGGTAATTTAAAATCATATCACAGATATTCAGTTTTTCAAGGCAAGATGGTGATGCATTCATATACTGAAACATAAAAATATACTGACTTTTCATTATGGTTAGAAATTTATATTAAAGTAAATTTTCATATAACAAAAGCCTCTAACCTTTCCATCTGGTTTTCAAAAATTACATACCCCGGTACTTGTCAATACCAAGTTGTGTATAGATGTATATAATTATAAGATCATGATATACAGCCAACTAAGACTGCAAATACAACATTAATCAACAAAACAAATGTTTTCTCCTTAATTTCAAACAGCAAAATTAACAGAAATATCTGCTGTTTATTAAAGAAGTATTTTAGTTACGTCTTTAATTTTCTGCCAATATTTCTTGTTTAAATTCCTAAAATGAATTATCAATAACTGGCCGTGTTCTCTTCTTTAATGATATTAAGAGTGATAATTTCTGGTTACAGTTGGATCTTCCTTAATATATTGCGAGATAAATTAACCTACCACCTGATATCATAATGTTGAGGTACAAAGTTTCACTAAATCAGTGCTATTTTTGTTAAACATACCTGTCACCAGATGAGCATTGTATTATTTTAAACAGTTATACTAAATATGTGCTTTCTTTCTTTACAACACACATCACCACATGTGCATTATATGATTGTGGCCAACAGTCCAGCTAATCAGTGCTCCCTTTAGGTAAAACTTACCTGCCACCAGAGGTCATAATGCTGAGTGTATTGTAATGCTGTAGCACACAATTCTGGTAAATCTGTACTCTCTTTATGTCGACTGTACAACTTGAGATAGTGCTTCCATAAGTCAATACTACATTTATTCTGTTCTAAACCTCGAGCTAACACATTTAAGGCATTGTCTAGGTTAGATTCATCTGGACTGAAACAAAGAATAAGTTTTCTGCACCAAAGAACATCCATGTTATAGACAGAAAAGTGCTGCTACCATCATGAAACCAAAGGCTCCCAGGAGCTGGTATTTCTCGCCTGACAGAAAGTCTGCATTGGTCTTAATAAAAAGCATTCTTGTTTGCCAGAGTAGAATCCTAATCTAAATTTTGATAGAGGATCATCTAACAAATTTTCCACAAAAGTTTGGTTCCCATTAAGGCCATGGAAAGTCATTTTGACCAAAAATTTTCATATGAGGAAAACATGGACTTTAATTACAATTCAATCAAACAGATTTTCTGTAAATAGTCAATGCTCATGACTATATTTTTAAAGCTTATTTTAAACGCTGTGTTTAGTTCCTTTCCAACTATGTATATCATTTGAACATTAGTTCCTGTATATGATCATGTTATCATGTTAAGTCCTTAAACATTGCTATTTAACATGGAGTTCAATGGAAAACATCAGCCTGAATATTTACATCTAAAGACATTAAATAACTTCATCTGTGGCAGCCATCTTGGTTTGTCAGTGGGGATGCCAGAAAGTTTATTAGAGGGTTACCCAGAAGCATTTAAAAATTTAGTTCCTATTGACCATGCAGGGTTTAAGAGAAGAACATTTTTAAGCCAACAGGAAGAACATCAGAGGCAAGCAATACATAAGTAACACTTCCTCCTGTCAAATAGCAAAGTTTAGAACATAAGAGGCAAGCAATACATAAGTACCACTTCCTCCTGTCAAATAGCAAAGTTTTTATGATTTTTTCTAAGTTATCATGGTTTCTCGGTTTACAACAAAGCAACTATTTTTCAGATTTTTTGTTAGCATGCCCATGAAGAAATTTTCAGACTTTGTAAATATGTTTAAGTGTTCTGCTTATGCAATGGGTTTTCATTTGTTTACATGTTTGTCTAGATATATGTAATGTGCATAGTTGTAAGTGTGTTAGTCCCTTCATTGTTTTTACTATATCTATTAAAATATGAAGAATTCTGTAAAGCTTGACCCAAAGCAGTAAAAGAAAAAATCTGCTTGAAATATCAATAAACAATAAACTTATATTTTTGGTATGGTAAATGATAATTCGTTCTGATAAATATTGTCAGTTTACCATTCACATTCATTGTGTTCAATGATTTACCAGTCAAACTATCTACAATGGCAGACAAGCTATGCAAAAGCTATTCAGTGGAAAATTAAAGGAAGATGAAGGAAAAAACCATGATCAGTAAATCTCTTGCCATACAGGGCTCACACTGGAGGGCGAAGTGGGCGAAGAAGTCGCCTTCTGGACCTTCACTTTGCTCTACAAGTCTCTCAGGTCGAAGTTGAAGTCGCTCTGTAAATTCGAGAAGTCCCTTTGCAAATTTGTGTAATCGTTCAAATCATGCTGTAAATTTCACGATGTCGAGGAAATAATTCGTAAATTCTTACATTCAGGCGCAGAATATTGTCAGTTTCCATTTATTTTTAGTGAAATATCTGCCTGGAAAGCGTAAAACGAAGAGCGAGTCTGATTAAACCGGGCCGAAAGATGAAACCGCCATATTTGTATATCAAGGGGAACAACCGTTACTTACCGTTGATTAGTGAAAACAGACCAAACGTACGTGTACTTGGATCTGTTTTTGGCTGATCTTACGTTTATTTCAACAATTTAGTTTGTTTCAGCCTGGATTTCATGTTTCTGAAAGCTTAGTTCCAAAAGCACAGCACTTCTCTCCTGCCACCGCACATGGCAGTTTCTTTACATTCAAATGTGAACAGTTAATAAAGTGCAGGAAAAAAGTACCAACTTTTAAATCTGAACGAAGTTTATGGTTTATCTAGTAATAAAATGAATATCTCTTTTTTTTTAATTCCTTTTCTTTTATCTTGCTTTCAAACAATTTTTCAAGTATTGTATGATTGAGAATTGTTTAAAATTAAAATTATTTAATTTTAAAATAAAACTTAGGTTTACCAGCTATAACCAATAAAATTAAAATAAAATATAAAGTGTATATATATTTATTATTTATTATATCAAATGCTTAGAAAAGGTAAATGTTGCTTTTATTCCAGATCTTTTCCAACAAAAGAAAATAATTACCTAAAAAAGATTATTCATTCATAAAAATACTTTAAGCACTGGAAAGGTTCAAATAAAGAATTTTTTTATAAACCAACACTATTACATGTAAGTATAATACTTTTACTTTACAAAAGTAAACTTTTATAAAAACCTTCCCGTAGCGTGGATAATTTTTTTTTACTTCTCCCTAAACTCCCACCACTTCTTCCTGATATCACCCAACTTCTCCCTATCAGTCTCTCAGGGAGTTCTCCCTATCAGTCTCTCAGGGAGAAGTCACTTCTCCCTCTAAATTCAAAGTAGCTCTGGCCCTGCCATAAGGGAGATATGGAGAAAAAACAGAAAAAAACAAATTCCCTACCTATCTTACTGTTTTTCAGAAATCAATTGTCTGATATACCTGGTATAAAATTGTCCATTTAAGTTTATATATATAACAAAAATCCAAATTAAATGTTAAATACTCACGTTTGAGGTTCATACAACTTTTTGTAGGCTAGTTTAAGCCAGAGATCCTCATCCTCTGGAGAGTCTAACACTGCTGACTCTAAGTCCTGGATGTTTGCTGTATCAGACATAACAAAATATCTCGTATCCTGATCACTAATTACATTGTCTAGGTCCTGAAAGTTAACTGGTCGCTCCCATTCTATAAAAAGGAATAATAAAAACATGTTAATTGAAGATGTTTCTGCTCCAGCTGACAATTTTTGACATTAACATCATATATTTTTTTTACATAGTACAATTATAGTGCTTAACTTGATGCTTAAATCTCCTGTTCTTACAGTTGGAGAAGTATTCCTTATTCGGAATCAAACTTAAAATTAAAATACTGTGATTACCTATTTATATTTTTGACAGATTCCTTGATTCATTTACTGTAAAAAGTTTATAAAAGCCTAAACTAACATGTTAAAGAATAAAAGCCATCTGTTCTGCTTGATAATTAAATTGAAAAGATGTACCTAAAACTTCAGGTAAACAATAATGTTTTTAAAATGTCAAAAAAAAGATATTTATAACTTGAGATTTTGTAAATGATGTAAAATCCTAATACTTTTGTTAAGATAATTATAGATTATCGTTGATCTTCTTAACCCTTTCGACGCTAATTGCGGCATATGTCGTGATCACGTGTTTGGCCGCTGCTGTTACTCCCGACATAAGTATCTTTTTTTCACTGCCGGTTTTTGTCAGTCCGGCATTGTTGTGTATTCCAGAGAACTCAGGTTTTCACCTAATGTTATTAAACGAATATCAAAGTCATCTTCGCGTTTGATATCTAGGTATTTTCTTTGGAAAAGTTTTTCACAAAAAGAAAAAAATCGAGGTTGAATCTAAAAATGTAAACTCAAAATGGCGGACATTGACGATGAGGAGTTTATCAATCTTTATTTTGCGGAATTTGACAATGCAAGCAAATTCGAGGGCTTTGATGCCGATGATTTAATAGATAATTTTAATATTGTTCAGGAAATTGAGTTCGAACAAGCCAGAAATGACATTGAAATACAGGAGGATGTGGATTTTGGTTGGTCCCGTGTTGACAGCCCCCCTTCTGTTGCACCGTTTACTGTGTCGCCTGGGTTGAAAAATGTTGACCTTGGAAACGATCCAGCACCCATTGACTTTTTTAATTTACTTTTTAAAACCTCAATGTGGGATTTGATAGTTGAACAAACCAATTTGTATGCCGATCGAAAATCGCATCCAAAATGAAGAGATATCAATGAAATCTAGACTTGCAAAATGGCGCCCTGTTAATACAGATGAAATTAAGGTGTTTTTCGCTTTGATAATTGCCATGGGTTTGACATGTTAGGGTGACATAGATGCATATTGGTCTACAGATGAGGTTATCCAAACACCAATTTTCAATAAAATGATGTCCAAAGATAGATTTATGGGTATTTTATCCAATTTGCACTTGAATGACAATGAACAAACAGATTCTGACAATTTATACAAAGTCCGTCCATTCATTTCAATGATGAGAGAGACATTTGATGTGTATACTCCAGAAGAAGAGCTAAGTTTTGATGAGGGAACATGCCCATTCAAAGGCAGAGTAAAATTTCGTGTTTATAACCCTATGAAGCCAAATAAATTTTGGATTAAGTTGTACCAAGTGTGCAAGGCAAAATCAGGCTATTGTATTGGGTTTGACATTTATGATGGTGACAAGGAACGTAGCTGCTCAAAGTATGCAGAGACAGTTGGTGTTAATGAAGACTGTACACAAACCACAAAATTAGTGATTGGTCTGTTGGCATTTTGTGGTTTACTTATGAATGGATATAAAGTTTATCTTCACAATTACTATTGCATTCCTGAACTTTACCACGAATTAGACATCCTGAATACTTACTCGTGTGGGACCGTCCGCAAGTCTAGAAAACAAGTACCGAAAGCTTTTGCACGTGTAACAAAACTGAAACAAGGTGATGGTATTTTCCGCAGAATGGACAATCTGCTTGCTATAAAGTTCCATGATAAACGTGATGTTCACATGCTCTCTACTTTTCATGAGGCAAAACTTGTTGTCACAGACAAATTGAACAAAAACAATGAACCCGTATTGAAACCAAACTTGGTTGTCGAATATTGCAAATATATGCGCGGAGTGGATCTTAATGACCAGATTTGTCAATATTATGACGTTCTTCGTTAAAGTGTAAAATAGTGGAAGATGTTATTTTTTCATCTATTTAACCTTCTACTTGTAAATGTCTATGTACTCTACAGAAAATACGGGAATGCACCAAAGTGCAGAACACAGGCCAAGTTCAGAGAAAGCCTGGTTCGTGCACTGGTAGATTCTGCTGTGAATGCTCCCCTCCCAGATGTTTCTAAGAACTGAACCCCTTGCACGTTTATCAGGAAGACATTTTCCCTGTTATCATCCACAGAAAGAAGGCGCGAAATGGAAAAGGCCACTTAGAGATTTTAAGGCATGTAATATGGCCACGTGTGACTGCATTGGTTTTAAACGAAAGCAAACTTCTTTTTACTGTCCTAAATGTGTTGTTTCACTTTGTGTGCCAGACTGTTTTGAAAATTATCATACAAAAAGCACTATAAATATTCAGTAGAAGACCCTCAGGAATCCTCAGATGATATTGACACTGATGAGGCCGTTGTTTGAAAAAAATTTTCCTATTACAAATTTGTTACTGTTTCAAAATTTTATATTTATTTATTTCTTGTTATGAGTTAATAAATTCTATCCAAAGTTGAACTGTTTTCAGTAATACATCAAGAATGGAAAGTTTCAAAATGGAAGACAAATACAATCAAACGTTTACTTTTAGGTTCATACATGTGTTGACTTCTCAAACAACTGAACTTACATGTACCTGTATTTTTGTTTACTGAAAAAATGAGCAACAACATCAAATTTTAAATGTTTTATTAGAAAACAAAAAAGATATGTAGCTGCACAATACACAAATAAGACCTCTTCAAAATTCAAATCCTGAAAGTGTTCCACATCAGCAGCACGAATGACAGTTCATTCTTAACCTGTTACCTGTAATTTAC
>JAULBM010318501.1:0-13680 GCA_032357055.1 Geukensia granosissima | reverse complement strand
ACCCAGTAAACTGGACCATCATTAACATCCTTCACCATGTAATACATACTGCAAGTCTTACCCAGTAAACTGGACCAGCATTAACATCCTTCACCATGTAATACATACTGCAAGTCTTACACAGTCAACTGCACCAGCATTAACATCCTATACATTGTAATTACTGTGAATGGTTATTACCATTAGTTGTTGTGTTGTGCATCTCAAAGTCCATCTCCTTAGATCTAAAATGGGAAGCTTTTTTGGTTGGTATAAAAGGCTTATTTTCCCATCCCTTCCCAACCTTTGAAGTTTCATAAAGCAGTCAAATGCCATTGTCCAAATCCCTTCTTAACTATTAGTTTTGCTTAATGTGCCAGGTATAATATTCCATGCATATTCAGGATGAGAGCATAATAATGAGTGATAATGAATAAAGCCTGTTTGTACTTAGACCAACATGCTGAGCTGAATTCTAATGTGTTAGCTCACAAAAGCAATAGTCCGCACAGGACATGCCACTTAACCAATAGTCCGCACAGGAAATGCCACTTTACCCAGACACATTATTCTGATTTATGGTCTTTGCTTTTACTCCTTAGTGCTATGTGCTTAGCAGGGAAGCAGCAAATATTAATTTTAATGTCTGGTTTGACACAGTCGTGGATCCAACCAACAACCTTCCACACCTCAAGGCCAGTATGATAACCATTACACTACCCTATTATTAAACAGGTTCTCATATTACTATGCAAGGAGTTTGATGTGATCAACAATTAACAAGATAATTATACAACATTTAATGATTTATATATTAATTTTATAATCAATACAAACAGTATAAGAAGTATCACAGACATAACAATATCGCAATCAACGAATAAAATTTGTAACAACAATGAAAGAGAGGGTAAAAATTACTGTCATGAAAATACAACAGATTTGTTTTATGAAAGTAAGCAAGGCCATACAGTCAGTTTATTTCCATAAAGTGAGCAATGGGATTATAAAATTTTAATATGGTTACATATCACAGCAAACTTAAAATGTGTTCAAGATCTAATATTGCATCTACTATAAAACAAAATTCTTGTGTCATGTTTACAAATTATATATACTCCAATGATCGCAGTCTCTTATGGAAGTACAATTGTTCCTTTGATAAAGTTATAAAATCCTCCGACAGAAATTCCACCAATTGTAACATGAACAGCAAGACCAGTTCCCGCATCTATAGTTGGAGGCAGGCCAAACATAACACTGGTATGATTTGTATACATCCACTGGAGAATGTTAACTCCAGCCTCATATGTACCTGCAGACACCTCGTAGTATATGTGGTGTTTTGAAGAGAATATGCCTGCCCACGATACTGTGAATTTATTGTTTGTCCATTTTATGTCTAATTTCTTCAAGTCTGAAAGAAACAAACAAATATTTTATTTAGTTAAATTACTAATAAATATTCAATTTCATTTTCGACTAAAACACATTCAATAATAATATGAATCCAGTCTCGACCTAGTATAATGACATGAAAATCTATTCTTGTGGGGGTGTTTTCGAGCTGGTTTACAATGTGGATTTTCACCAATTTTAGAAGGAAGGGAAAATGACAATTTTAGAATATTTTGAATTTTGACATTTCCATATGGCTGTCTCATTAACAACCTTACCACATCTCCTTTTTAGCTCACCTGGCCAAAGGCCATGCGAGCTTTTGTCATCACTTGGCCTCTGTTATCCATCCATGATACTTCTGTTTATAAAAATCAGGTTTTAAAAATCTTATCTGAAACAGTTACCCAAACTTGGTAGGGATATCTATGCAAGGTCCTTTACAAAGTTTGCTCCTTTTGTCCTAATCAGACAAAAAACAAGGCCACAATAGCCAATGTATGTTTCTGATTAAATAACACTATAATAATCTTCTCCTCTGAATCAGATTGGCCAAATGGAACAATATTTTACAGCATATATGCATTATCTTTTCCAAAATAAGCTAATTTTTTCCTTATTGAACAAAAAACATAACCACCATGGAAAATTCTTGTTTTTGATTGGCTGCTTCATTCAAATCTTCTCCTCTGAATCTGTTTGGCCAAATAGATTAATCTTTGAAAGGTAGCATCTGTGCAAGTACTTTTATGAAGTTTATCACTCATCCGGATTTGACAAAAATATATGGGAGCCATAAATGGTTCTTGATTGTGATTGGCTAATATATATATATATCTACATCTATTAAATTTTGCTTTATATACAATTCAATAGTAACCTCTCATCAGTAGCATTGGAACCACATCATAGGAAAGCCAAGATCCAAATGTTGTAAAATGAAGAACTCATATCGAAATAAATTGAAATCAGCAGCCAAATCCATCAGGAAAAGCATCTGCCAAATAAACAGCCCCCTCTGTTATTTTAGGAGTTTAGAATTAAATTTATTACAGGAAATTTCAGTCAAATATCATGTAATAAAATTCATGCCAGACAAGTCTGACAACTGGTCTGGTGAATACCACTGGAGACCTCTGGTCCACAAGCAGAGATATTGACCCAATTGTTTCAAAACACATGTTTACCAATGTATTTGTTTGTTTGATTGGGGTTTAACACCACTTTCAACAATATTTCAGTCATATTGCGGCGGTCAGTTTGATTGGGGGAGGAAGCCAAAGTACCCGGAGAAAACCACCAATCTTGGGCAGGTAACTGACAAACCTTATCATGTGCGATGCGAGTTAAACTCAACCTGTTTTTGTATGGTACAAAGTCACTCACACCGTATAGGTGATAGGTTACAGTGATCTGAACAGGTAAATTTAAATCAACTACCTAGACCACTCGGCCACCCAGGCCCTTGTTTACCAATGCAGGATGAAAACTAATAAATTACAGGTGATAGGCTAACAAAGAGTGATCTGTATAACTACCTTCACAAAATGGCCACTCAGGTGTCTTTATCTAATTCAAGAAAAAACATTACAGCTGATGCTATACTTACTGTCAACCGTCGGTACATCTAAATATGTTGTTAAATTTATATTAACTGCTGAACTTTTCAAGAAAACTTTATTAATTGCCTGGACGGAAAATATCTGTGTGGCATCGTTGGCCAAGGACATCTGGGAGAGATGTGTATACCCGACATCTTGTTCACTTGGGAAGAACATCTTATCAGATCTGCTGCCAGCTTTCAACTGAAAATGAAGTGAAACAAGACTAAAACTAAAATTCGAAACAGTAATAAAAATAAACAAACCTGATCAAAAATGTTAAAATAACTTAACATATCAAATAAAAAATTCTTTACAGAAACAATGCTCGGAGGTTGTCTATAATGGTTTCATGGTTTGTGCAATAAATAATGATTCTGCTGATTACCCAGTAAGAATCTATGCCCACATCATCTGTAAATCCAGTCCATTTCAACCTAACATTATCTGTCAAACCATGGTAAGTATCATGTGGCAGGTACTCTGTATTAGAAACAGGTATGACCTCGACCACTGCTGTATCAATAGATGGTCCATGTTCTGTGATCCTTACACCATCTGATGACATGGTAGATGACAGTCCGGCGTTGTTCTCACATTTCAGTGTCGTGTAGACCATGTGACCTTCCAACACACTGTAGTCAAATTCTTTGTGTGCTGATGTACCAATGATTTCTGTGTACTTCAATAGATCTGATTGTTCTGGTCTATATCCTGAAAGTAAATTATACTGAGGTCTGCATTATTAATAAATGTACCAGTGATTACTGTGTATGTCAATAGATCTGATCCTTCTGGTCCATATCCTGAAAGTAAATTATACTGAGGTCTGCATTATTAATAAATGTACCAGTGATTACTGTGTACGTCAATAGATCCGATCGTTCTGGTCCATATCCTGAAAGTAAATTATACTGAGGACAGTATCATTAAATTACTGTGTACTACAATTAATCTGACCATTCTGGTGTATATCCTGAAAGTAAATTAAACTGAGGACTGAATCATTAATGATTGTACCAGTGATTACTGTGTACATCAATAGATCTGACCATTCTGGTCCATATCCTGAAAATAAAATATACTGAAGACAGTATCACTAATAAATTTACCAGTGATTACTGTGTACGTCAATAGATCCGATCATTCTGGTCCATATCCTGAAAGTAAATTATACTGAGGACTGTATTATTAATATATGTACCAGTGATTACTGTGTACGTCAATAGATCTGACTGTTCTGGTCCATATCCTGAAAGTAAATTATACTGAAGTCTGTATCATTAATAAATTTACCAGTGATTAATGTGTACGTCAATAGATCTGACCGTTCTGGTCCATATCCTGAAAGGACCATAAAATATACTGAGGTCTGTATCATTAATAAATTTACCAGTGATTACTGTGTACGTCAATAGATCTGACCGTTCTGGTCAATATCCTGAAAGTAAAATATATTGAAGGAATATTCATAAACTAAACATGTATTAATTCAAGCATTCTATCTAAAAATGTATTAAACATACAGAGAACAGGGTCTTGATTAATATTATTATACCCCATATATGGGTCCATGTGGAGACTTTTTTATTTAATTACATGACCTACCAACAGCCCATTTACAGAACATAACACCAGATTCTGGATCTTCTACAGCCCAATTAGCTGATACTTCATTTAATATCCAGGAATCTTCATCTTCACCTACAAAACAGTTAAAGGCAGGGATTTTATATCATGGAGAGAGCAAAAATACAACGATATGTTGACAAAATATGAAAATGAAAAGGTATAGGGTAAATGTCAGAGAGACTTCACTCAAACTATTAGAAAAACAAATCATAACTCCTGACTTGGGACAGGCACATGAGACATGTGGTAGTTTAGTCAGTACCAAACCCTCCCACAATGAGTTGTCAAAGAAAACAAAAGCAGCAACCGACAAACCATAAAAATCAAACAGAAAGTTACCCAATCTGACTAGAGAGTTAATTAAAATAAATATATTTAACACAAATACATACAAAAAGAAGATACTCTCTTAAAAATGCTTGATGAGGAATGGGGTTCCAAGGCAAGCTCCAAACAGCGGTTATCATTTGTACCTATGCTTATAACTGCTGCCCCAAACCCAAACAATTTTAAATAAAGATGTATTTTTAATCGTTGCATTTTCCCGAACCTTTTTACGTCACAAAACAAATAATCACAATGTCACAATATTGCTGACGTTATTTGCACAGGTGCAGGATGCGTAATAAATTATACTAAATATACTACATATACTAACAAGGTAATGCGCTTCAAAAATGGCTTAACACGACAGGGTAGCTTTATTTCGAATCCTGTGTTGAAATGCAAAGATATACAAATACATGATGTACTATGCAAAAAGCTGAATAGTTTTTCTTCAAAATAAGCCCATTTTGAGGTATTTCCTTTCACAAAAAAAGAAGTTATGTCCTATGGTAGCGAAATAAAATGACCGAAATTTTGGTAGGACAAAATAATGGCACCTTCCATTCCCAATGATATGTCTGTGGCCTTAACCATGGCATCCTTTTACCAATAAACGTTATCGACCTTTTCAGACGATTAAAATAATTCAATATATTCATACCTATTTAAAAAAATTCTCCTTAACCGCGGTATTTGAAGAAATTCTCATCTTTATCATGTTTCGTCTTTTGTTTACAGTGATGTCATCGCCAGTGAAATTGAAACTTGATAAAGATGATAACTACTTCAAATACCACGGTTTAGGACAAAGTTTTTTTAGATAATTATGAAAATATTAAAAAATTTAGTTGTCCGAAGAGGCTGATAATGTTTTTGGTAAAAGGGTGCTGTGATAAAGGCCACAGACATGAGGAACAAGAGGTGCCACTATTTTGTCCTACCAAACTTTTCGGTCATTTTACATTGCTACCGTAGGATGTAACATTTTTATTTGTGAAAGATAATAACTCAAAAGGAGCGTATTTTAAAGAAAATTTTTTTCAGTTTTTTGGCAAAGTAAACCATGTACTTGTACTCCTTTGAATTTCAATGCAGGACTCGAAAAATCGCCACCCTTTCGTGTTCAGCCATTTTTGTAGTTCATTACTTGTAAGTGTATGTAGTATATTTAGTATATTTTTATTAAGCGTCCTGCACCTGTGGTTATTTGCACCAACTAGAAATAAAAACCGATTTTTTTTCTACTGCGTGGTTTTTCATTGATGTTTTATTCTAAAATGTTTGTCAAAAAAGTAACATGTCACTGAAATTAAGGTCAATTTCATCCATTAATGTTTAAATGGAAATGCTTTTATTTCCTGGGTAAACAAAAGTTTGATAGGGCTTCTGGCAGTGGGGCAAAATCGTTACTAGCCAAAGCTAAGACGTGTCACCACTGTTACGGAGTTTGGTTCCAAAGATGAATTTTCTTTTGGAAACAGCCGACTGAATACCAGTATTTAAAGTAAGAATAAAAAAAAGACAAATCTGGAGTGCAAATAGCATAAATCCTCTAAATAGCAGGAAAAAAAACAAGACATACTGTGAGCAAAACTCACAAAGGATACCCCGCACTCCCCTATCACTTTAGTTGAATTATCTGCCCTTGGAATAAAGCATGATGAATGATTTTCCCATATGCAAATCCGCACATTGTGTCTAAGCTTCATGTAAAGTTTCATTGAAATCCATTTGAGCAGTGTAGGAGGAGATGCGCTTACAAGCTATGTGGACAGACTGACGGATGGACAGACAGGTTGATTCCTATATACCCCCACAAACTATGTTTGCAGGGGGTATAATTATCTCTGGTAGTCATTTAGGCCCTGAAATTCCACTGAAATAGGTCTTTGTAAAATGAACTGCATTATTGTATTGTCTCAAAATTTTTGTATTCCGCACTCAGTTTCTAAGCCTCATACAAAAAAGTTGGTATCTTTCAGACATTGACCTTATATTGTATATTTGTATGATATTAAAAGAAATGGAACATGGCATCAGCTGCAGGATTGCAGAAATGTCAATAAAATCAATATCTTAAACCAAATTTAAAGTTGAGATGCTTCATAAATATCTCGTTACCCTTAAAAGTAAAATGTAATGTACGTTAGGAAATTATTTGACAAACATGACTCTTAAAGCCAAATAAAACTCTTAGCACACCTACACTACTGTTTCATCATTTTATCTAATGTTCTTCACATTTAGGTTGAATTTTTCTGTACAATACTTAATTCTGCTAACTTTTCCCATTATTTATGCCTAACAAATTATCTGAAAAAAGCTGGCGTCCAAAATAATATGATTTTTAATCAATTTTTTCATAACATTTTCAATATATGTAAATAGTTTGAAGCCTGCTATAATTATGACAATGCTATAAACAGTCAACAATCCAATGTATATCGATAATTACAGTTACCAAACTCTGAATTATATTTATCAGCAACTGTAAAATATATATAGCTTATGCAATGAATACATAATGGCAGTAACTTGGCTAATTTGGAGAAATAAAGTGTAAAGTAGCCAAAGGATTGGGATATATATTTTTTCCCTCAATTTCCCAAATGATATCCATCATTTCCTATTTCCACATAACAGAAATTATCAAACAAACTAATAAACATACTCTTACCATAGCCATCATACACATATTTTATATCAGGTGGTGTCAAATCTACAAGTATAGGGTCAGAATATGACACGCCCCTTTGTCCTGCTGCATTGGTTGCTATGACAGTGATGTAGATATAGTTGTTATGGACTAATGTTACATTGTTGTTGTAGCCAAAGTTCAACAGTCCAACACTTCTAAAAGACTGAATTTGTGTACCACCTGCTGAGTAACCTGAAGTTAAGATAAAAATAGAGCAATGAGCATAGAAATAAACAAACAACACTGGTTTGTCATTAATATATGAAAAATGCAAAAATTCTGTGAAGATCATTTAACAAGACTATAAACTGAAAGCTCAGTAAGACAACAGTCACCACTAAGTAGCCATATTTGTATACTTTATTCTTATGTCACCTTATGTTTTTAATTTAATGAGAAAACAAGTGTGGACACAAAAATGTCTAGCCTGCATATGTGGCTTTGACCCTAAAAACGTATGGACACGATATTTTCTAATCTAAATATTCAGCAAGTAATACCACCAGGACATTTAAAAAAAACAATTCAACAGTCAGAAAATAAAAACATGATAAAGAAGATGAGTTAATGTTGATCAGTTATGAAACATGACTAAAGCTGGTGAACCATGAAAATGAAGTCAAGAACATAAGATACATGGCAGACTGTCATGTACTCCAAACAACCAATAAGGACATCCAATACTGTTGACCTACCACATACAGTTACTGAGAATCAGACCTAAGCACAAAAAATTGACCCTAGTCAATGGACCGTGAAAATGAGGTCACTGATATTTAATATGTGGTAGACTGACATGAACTCCTAATAATCAATAATATCACCAAATAATATTGACCTATCAATTATAGTAAGTGAGAAATAAAAAAAAGCATGACAACTTGACCCTAGTCAATGGACCTTGAAAATGAGGTCAAGGACAAGATATGTGGCAGACTGACATGAACTCCTAATAATCAATAAGCACACTAAATATTGTTGACCTACTACTTATAGTAAATGAGAAATAGACCTAAGCATGAAAACTTGAACCTAGTCAATGAACCGTGAAAATAATGTCAAGGACAAAAGACATTTGGCAAACTGACAAGTACTCCTAATAATGTATAATCATACCCAATATTGCTGACCTATCATATATAGTTACTGAGAAACTGACCTAAGCATGAAAACTTGACACTGGAGTTTAAGAGTCAAGGACAAATGCCATGTGGTTGGTCGATAATTTCATATCACGAACTTTATGCACACTAACTTTGGTCATCCTACCATTTAAATTCCAACAAAATCAATCACTAATTTGAGTAAAACAAATTTTATTTAAAACTAAGTTTGACATTGTCAATCATGTTTTCACTATAGGGGAGCTTATTTATACCTGCTAAATACCATTTCTTTGTCAGTAAACAAAATTAGTGAGTTATCTCCCCTAACTTGAAGACTGTTTATGATTATTCCTATCATTAATGTTCATGTAAAGTCATTTTCCATTTTTCCCTATATTTTGAAGTATTGTTTCAGACATTTCAGATGTGTGCAGCCTTAACGAATGCATGTTAGCATCAATGTTTGTACTACCTGCATTGTGCATTTTTCAAATACAATTACTAACTTATTTGCTTATTTTAAAAAAGACAAAAATGCCTGATTCTTTTCTTAGATTTTAAAACATTAAGATAAACACAACCTTCAATACATCTCCATAATTGGCATATAATGGATGTTGTCCAATGTAGTTCTGTAGAAAAACATGGTTTTCACAGGTGGGAAGTTTTTTTAAAATTTTAGATAGTAAATTGGTTTATATGGAGATTTAAGGTTATCAATTAAAGAATCAGGTTTTTATATATGTTTAAAAGCAAACAAATTGAGGGGTTATTGCATTTAAAACTTTACAATGCAGGTAGTACAGTAAAGAATTGAAGATGTGTGCATTAGTTATCGCTGTAGTCAACTGAAATGCATGTGCCAAAAACAGTGAAATATGGACAATGGCTTTAAATGAACCTTAAAAAACCAACTCAGGTATAAAGCCTTTACATTAAGCAATCTGGAATAATCTAACCCTGCTGCCATCTAGATGATTAAAAATTTTTGTTGCGTTTCTTGCAACAACCATTCTGTTATGACAAATAATACAAACAATAATAGAAAAATCATTTTTCTAAAAAATAATCAATAAAGAAAAAGAATGGCGACAGAATATTTCTTTAAACATACCAATAGCCCAAGTGTAATCGATGATTGGAGATTCTGCATCATTAAAACTCCATGATCCATGAATAGATCCCCATTCATGTAAATACACCACATGACCAATCACATGACCACCATCCACAGTACTGGTCAGGGTCACTTCCTGTACAGAAAGGGCATCTATAAATATCCCAGTCTTGATATCTGCACTTCCAATTGTTAAATTAACTTGATCCTTAATGGTGTAGAAATAAAAAGTGTGTTTATGCCACGACACTTTGTCCCTAGTTTCACCCCCGTGACCATCTCTTCGATAAGATTTTGTGTAAATCAAGAAAATCTTCTGCTGGTTTCCAAACTGAACAAAGCCCTCTTTATTAGCTGCAACAGAGTCCCATATCGGTAAATGGCTTGAATAAAATGTTATCCTGTATAGACTGCCAACAGTAGTGTTTTCTAATTGTTGATGTATGCTTCCTCTGATAAATAAGAATGAGTGGCCATCTTTGGCTAGATTGACATCAGATGTTACAACAGCTAAACAAGCAGACGATTCTTTTATCCAAGATGATGGATAATAACTTTTGCTTAGAGTACAAATGTCTGTTGAATTGACACTCTCCCACATCAGTTCTGCTCCTGCAGTGTCTTCAAATGATGGATTGTCCAATATATTTGTATCCGCAAGAACTAATTTCTCAGAAAATGGTGGAGTGGTATCCATGACTACACCATCAGAAACAACTGTGTCTGATACCAAACCAACAATATCTGTAGCATACACTTTGTTATATATCTTTGTTCCTGAAAACACATTTTAAACAAGATGATTTCCTTAAATGAATAAAGAGTAATAGGATGGGTTTTGATTGGTTTTATTACTGATCTATATTTTAAACATCAGTACATGTACAATATACTGAAATATAAGTTTTTAACGGATATCTGTGATTTCAATTAACCTGTATAACTTTTTTTTATTCCCATGGATATGAATTTAATACAGTTTTAATCTGACTATTCCATAACAGATTGACATTGTTTGTGGTCCTCAAGTATGTGTTTGTGTGATGCATGTGTCTAGGATCCTTTGTACCATAAAATTTCTGCAAATCTATTTAATATTTAACAAACTTTTCTTGAAAACCTGGAACAAGTTTCACAAAAGGGCGTAAGTTTGAAATTGATCGTAATTGTGTGATGTAACAGTTGAAATTATATTGTGACGTAAAAACTGATGATATTTTGTGAAATCCATCACTGTACAATAAATTTTTAGTTCTGTTATTATGGCATTTAAACATTTCCTTGCTTCATTGTTATTTTATACTCAAGATCTCTGTTCTCTTGTTACAACATCAAAACATTTGATTTTTCTACTCTCTATACAGCCAAAGCACACCAACTTCTCAAATCAAAACATTTTACTTTTCTAACCTCTATACATCCAGAGCACACCAACTTCTCAAATCAAGACTGAAAGATCTAATACATTGTTGTTACAACATCAACAATTTGATTTTTCTACCCTCAATTCAGCCAAAGCACACCAACTTCTCAAATCAAAACATTTGATTTTTCTACCCTCTATACAGCCAAAGCACACCAACTTCTCAAATCAAGACTGAAAGATCTAATACATTGTTTTCTTTGAAGAACAAATATATATGATATCGTATTGTTGATAAAATACATAGTTGTTAATAAAAACTAGACATACTCTGTTCACAGTCACACAAAGTCAAAGAACAACATTATATAAAGATAATGTTAAGGAGGTTCATGTGTCTTTGGCCATCTTGGATCGCAATCTTGTGGTATTGACTTTTACTATAGTTGCATATAATAATTTTAGACAGAAAATATTTGTACGAAATTAAAACTGAATAAGCATTTTGCAATTCTTTTGAATATCTTTTGACAAAGTATAAAAAAATTTCTATCGATTTTTATTAAGACATCGGAACCTCCTTAAATGTTAAACTTCCTTATTGACAACATATTCTTCCAAATTGCTTTTTTTACAAACATTTGGCATTCCAATGGGCAATAATTGTGCCTATTTCCTTGCTGACCTGCCCAAACCTTTGATTTCAGCTTCTGTCACACAGATGATGTTCCTTCACTGAACAATGTTCAATGATCATCTTATCTACCCAAACAAGCTTGAAATTAAAAGACACAAAACAATCTCTAGGTATGTCTAAAACCTTGGTCTCAAGACAATAGGGGAAGATTATAAACATAACACTATGACAAACATGATGACTTTAACTTTGAAATTGTCAATTAATTTCCTATTCATTAGCAATATCATTCCAGCTGCCTTGATCAGTGTATGGTTGATACATCTCACAACTCATGCGTTATTCAAAACCATGTGTTTAATACAATAATTTTCTTGACACAGCTTAGTTGTTGACACAAAAACTGACTGCTAAAAATGGATAACTTGCCCCACCACTGAAATTGATCACTTTATTAATTTAACAGTTGACGGCATAATCTTGTCAGCCAATGTAGAAAATCCAATTTCTAAATGAAGACAGGTCTTTTCCTGTAGAGATTGGTGGTGTAATTCAAAAAAGATGTTTGCTTACTCATAATCCTGATCTTCATACAATACCATATAAGCTGTTCCAAATACCATGTAATAACTATTACAGGATATGGTAAAAAGGGTAATGTAGTAAAGAAACAAAAACTTCTTACTTCTTACGATCACCTAAGTTCATCACTGGGTTTTTGAGGCTAAATGTAGATAAATGTTTGTTTTAAGTGTTTTGTGTGTCTGCATCATGTTCTAGAAATTCAGTGTCTATCAACTTTTTCCCTTCTGTCTGACCTTTCCATTTTTTCTTGTTTTCTTTAAGTACATTTGTTGTTTCTAAGTTAAATATTTTCTACCATCTCACCCTGTGTTAAAGGTTTAGACAATCTTCTGGACACAGACACATGTAGTCCTACACTGGTCCAGTCAACTACAGAGCATTCTGTCACTTCTGTCGTTACACCAACACACCAGCTATATCCCATTATTCCAGACTCTATGTCGATAAATCCATGCCAATGAGCAGATACAATAAATGTTGAATTCTGGTACTCTAGGTCAGTTACACCTATAAATAGATTTTAAATAAGAGTAGTAAGTTGAATTTAATTTTGCAATTGATAAAGTCAATTCTTTCATAAATATAAAGATTAAGTATCAAAATTCAGATGTACTTGTAATCATCTTATAAAAACATGGGATATCACATCCTACTTTTTACGGAAACATGGTCAATAAAGCTTGGAAATATAAACAAAATCCACATGGTCTTAAATTCATCTTTATAAACTTATTCATAAAGGATATCATCACAGCATTATTATAAAATCTTTAAATATGGTTTATAATGGAACTAATATTGACTTTCTTGTTAATAGCTTAATACAGACTAAAGAGTTTATACTTATTATAACATTTTCCACTTCCTGTCTATATATATTTCATATTGGCATTTGAACAACCCATGTTTTCTATGACTTCTAATAATATTTAAACACTAAATCCAATTGGACATGTTTAAGATGACACTGTAGTGAAGAAAAACTTGGTTTCCTGATCGGTTGCTTTTGGGTTTTTTACTAGCAGACAGCAACTGCAAGTACTCTTTTGAGGTCAATACTTTTGTTGTATCTTGCATTAAGTTTTTATTATATTTGTTATTGGTTTTCAGTATCAATCTCAAGTGTTAAATCCATTTCAACCAATTTTTAGTGTGTTTTTTATTGTTGTTTTGTAACACCACTGTTCCAGGTTGGGGGGGGGGGGGGGGGGAGGGTTGTGTGCTCAACAAATGGTTT
>JAULBM010318481.1:882-13682 GCA_032357055.1 Geukensia granosissima | reverse complement strand
ATTTCTTATTTCCATCTTCTTTTCAGAAACCAGTATTGGACTACTATTATGTTGAAAAACAAGCAGACAATTATCAACCAATGTGTTAAATCTTTGTTCACATTAACTCTGATTCGGCAAGTCTAAGCCAGGTGAGCGATTACAGGCTCCTGGGAGCCTCTGGTTTCTGACTTAAACATAAGACAAACTGTTTGCGTTATTCAAACCTTCTACTATGATATTTTAAACTGTAATATTTGGCGAAAACCCTTAAAAAGCTAATCATAGCTTTCAACCTAAAATTTCATTCATAAAACGATAATGAACTCGTCCATCATGTTTTGGCCGGTGCAAGTGGACACCTTATTTGCATATAAATGAGACCTATAGCAATAACTGAAAATAAACATTTTTACAGAAAAAAATACTGCACAAAATTAGTATCTTAAACTAAAACTTTATTAGAAGAAAATTTTCATAATGGTTGGACAATCAAATTTCTGCGATTTGCTTATTTACCAGCTGCAGAACTGACACGTTACCAAATCCAAAACTTTCTTTTTCCAAATGAAAATTCACGCAACTGCCCAAACCCAAAAATTGCCGTGGGAAAATATTAGAAATCCAGGCTAGTTCTACCATACGGCAAGAAGTTGAGATTACCAAAATTTTACTTTAGTAAAAACAATATATAATTTGTGCATTTTTAATTTAAAAAATCAAGTGCATATTATACTTTGCTGTATTTAAATAAAATCTTTTGTTTTATATTTTCTCACTTTGTTCATAAATAGGCGGACAAAACTTGATGCACAAATACGGAGATAATATTTTCATGCCTGGCACGATAATTGTCCACTTTGTTGTGTCTGCTGATACATGTGTTTTATACTAATACCAGGGGTTAAAGTTCAGGACATGGGTTAATATTATCCTATCAGTAGAAACCATATTTGTACAATTGACCAGTCTAGTTGGTAGGGGAAATCCGCGTAGGGAGAAATTAACACATTATTTTTCACCAGTTTTTTTGCAAAATGAGCATGATATTTCACAATCAGTTACAGTCTACTAAGAATTTCAATTTCTCAATGCAAAAGGCTTAATTTACATTTTAAATGTTTTACATGTAATAAATTGTAAACCAAGTTTGGCCTTCAAAAGTTGATATAAACATGGATTTTGATCCCAAAATTCTGCAAAGTGTCATGGAGTATGTCAAATTATGCGTAGAATTGTGGAGAAATCATTTCTTCTTAACTGTCATAAAATTTTAGGGCAACCATTGATTTGTTCAGTTGAAATCCTTGCAAAAGTGCAATGTGGTATATGAAATGTCGAAATCCCTCACAAAGTCTCGTAAAGAACTATAGCTTGACTGATGGAGGTAAATACAGAAAAGTGCTTTACACCCAGTTGTCTTTGTGTTGAATTTTCTTATGTATTTGAGATTTTTGTGTCTTGAATATTTACATCATATCCTCATCTTTCTATTTTGAATATTTGTTATCAATGTATGTAAGAAGTGGATCCTGTCTTTTTGGCATATATATTTCATATTCTTTCTTTCATTACAGAGGGGGATTCAGGGGGAGACACACCCGGGGCGTGCCCCCCCCCCCTTATACAGAAAAAAAATTATGTTTTTGTCTTAAATTTCCTGATTTCTATGAGCTCCTGGGAGGTTTCGCCCCTCTTGCCCCCTACCAGGACACTGCCATTGACCTGCGCCGCCTTCCCACCCCTACCGTAAAATCCAGGATCTGCGGCTGTTTAAATATCAGTACTTTACTTACAGTAGTAATCTTTTATGTGTAGTTCAACAGCATATAGATGTGGAAAAATTGGACAAGTTCAGAATGTTAGGTGTTTCATTACAAAGACTTTACCACAGCTTTAAAAGCTTTTGGATCCAGAAACTGTTAAGCTGAAGTGAGTTCCATACATCCAGTATACAACATTCACTGCTCATCTATTACACCCTTTACATCGGTAATAACAGACTTGATTTTGCCGACATAAAATAGAGGTGCTTCGCAAGCACATAATACGACTGCAGCACGTTGAAATGTGAAAGGTGGGCAAAAGATGTTTTGGGTAAGTGTGGACACAGTATTTAGCTTGACCCAATAATGTGTTGGACACAGTAATGTGCTCGACACAGTATAGTTCTTGACACAGTAAAGTGCTAGACACAGTAAAGTTTTGGATACAGTAAAGTGTTGAACACACCATAATATGACAATATAAGTGATCATTTTGACTGGCATTGTCCTCAAAACTAGTGTTATTTTTGGTTGCATTTTTCATAAGGAATGATTTGGAAAAAAACCATCAAAATCACATGAAAAAGAAAAAATTTCCATATTATACAAAATTGAATTTTTTCACCACTTTGACCATTTTTTTCTTGAAAACAGTAAGAGATAGAAAAACCTGTTGACATACTACTGTAGCTCTCAATAAGACGAATCAAATGAAAAAAATCCCATCAAAATCCGATGAAAAATAAAAAATTCCCATCACCTGCAAAATCACATTTTAAGCCCCTTTTGCCCCTTTTATATAAAAAATGGTTGGTGCTACAAAAATTGCCTGGAGTAACATTTGTTCACCTTCAAACAAGGAATCATTTAAAACAAACCCGTTTAAGGGGGTACCTTACACCATCAATAAAATAAATTCCACTCGTTTACTGTTCTTTATATTTTGTTTAGACATTTACTTTGATAAAGAAAGGAAAACATGAAAATTTCAAGAAATTTGAACCACACATTTCTCTGGAATTATTTCAATAGATAGATAATAATTTCATCATCAAAAATTTGATCACTGAGATGCATTAATTTGAATATAAAATGATATTTGATTAAAACGTTTAGATGATTTTTACAGAGTTATTTCCCCTAGGTGTTGGGTACCCCCTTAAGGTTACAATAGCCCAATTATGATTTCTGGTAATTAGCTAAATCTGACCCACTTATTATTATAAGATTTGTTGATGATCGGTCAATAGAAAATTTTCAGTTTCTGAGACAGGGGTCCAATATTTTTTGAAAAAATTGGAAAAATGATAATCAGGCATCTATCAAAACACTACATCCAATTATATTACATGTAATGTGGTGAAAATCTATCATTCAAAACATAAAATCTCCAACAATTAAATATGTTACAATGGCAAAATAACATGATGAGCAAATTCCACACATTTCCACATCTGCAATTCAAAGAAAGCATATTTATCCTGCCAAACCCAAATAACAAAAGAAAGGAGAAAGACAGGAAACTATTACTATTGATTACTTCACCTGTTTCATGTAGATACAGGAAAAGTAAAGGATACATGTGGTATGATGATGATGCTCGTATCAAATTCTGTTTCAGTTTATTAACTTCATTTGAAAATTTCTTCATGTTGACTCGTATCTGTGCTGATAGCTGAAAAATATATATACAAGCATGACAATAAGCTTATCAGTGCAGAGTGCTTGAAAATGTATACTATGCTATTATTTATTTTCAGATACTGGAATGTATGTTGGAAAGATACAATTACACCTTTTCAATATTGTAATTTGTAAAATTCGCTGATTATCTGATTTTGCAGATTGGTGTTCATAATGCTGTATATTTCATTTGGTTTATTAATTAATAAGGAATTCAAAATTTTGACTGATCATTCGGACCATAGCATGTTACAATGTATGATGAAGGTAAATCTAGAAACGCACTTTACATGCAGTCAAATAGCTTTTCAAATATTTGTAATCAATGTTTGTAAGCTGTGGATCATGTCTTTCTGGCATATACTATAAACTTCAAAGTGAAATTCATGTGTTATCACTTGCTAGTCTAGAACTTAAAAATGCATTGTGGTCAACTGGTCAACTGTACAGAGAAATGGTTTATTCAACATTAATTTAATTGTTATTTTTCAGATGCAATTTTTATAGAAAAAAAAAAGGAAACATGGACACAGATTTTAACATTAATTTAAAAAAATAACAGGTCTGACGGATCAAAGGCCTTTAGGCTCCAAGGTAGATTGATGGACAAATTGTATGAAAACCAATATCTAGCTGAATCTTTACAACTCATTATTATAAGAAAAAATATATGACATGACTTTCAAGGGCTGTTATTAAATGTTCATTCTTTTTAAATACTTTTCAAATCATAAAAATAACATCAACACCATAAAACCATGATAAATAGTACCTTTGTATAAGTGGAACTTGTTCGACTGTTCTTATTTCTCTCAGTGATCATAACCATAAGCTCCTGGCCAACCCCTGCACATGCCTCATATTCAGTTAACCTACAAAAACATATCTCTTCCTCATCATATAATCATGCTAATGAAATTATTCATATAACACTATGCAACCGATCACTATAAAAATGAATGACATTATAAATGTGTTTCAGTCATATCAGCCTTTTTTATTGTCGGATACTGGAATGTTTGCTTACATCTTTCCAACATTGTTGATTCAGATATTTTTAGTCCGTATCAAAGTTACTTGATCCCATCTGTCTTACAACAAAATTACTGAAAAAAAACAGGAGAGACTGCTCTCTGTCTGCGCATACTGCCCTGTTTTCCAAAGTTTGGTCCAGAGCATATTTATATCATTTTGATGTAACAGTAAAAATTCAATTGTTGATTCAATGCCAGTAAGGTCAAGTAAAGTAAATCTTGGTCACAGGTCATGCAGGTAGTAAAATTGACCTATTTCCAATTTTCATAATTATCTTCCCTGATTTACTATGGCTATGCTAACATTACAGTCTATGGGACTTTTGAATTATTTTCAAAATTTTTACCTGTAGAACTAAAACTACTATAACACAGAGATATGCACCTTTTCTGCAAATGGCTGAGTTCCAGAAGATAATAATTACAAAACAGTTTTGGACCAGTCGAGTTTGCTTTTTCCAGATTTGTTGAGTGAAAAAAAAAATAAGACCTACCAACCGTATTTTTTCAAAACAGTGATGGGAACCAAACCTATTATTTTATTTAGCCATATATTATTTACTTTTATTATTCATTATTTTGATCCATGATTAAAAGAAGGATAAAAAGCAGTTGACTAGTGCTGTTAAAATTAATTATGCTATAAAAAATTTTCTCCAGAACATTTTTAAAACGAAATAATTCCATGATAACAAACTTAATGGTAGTGTATGTATTGGTACATTCTCTGTACAATGTGTATCATCATTTGTAACTTGTAACTTGTAGAACTATGCTGAGAATAATACTTTGTCACACTCAGGAAATGACTTAGAAGGATGAGTCAAAACATTTGAAAAGATAGTAAAATTTTAATAGATTGGATTAAAGATAATTAAATGAAGGCTATGCCATCGGGTAAAGGACTGAAAAATGGGGACAGCAAATTTAATTTTGATGGGAATGAAATTAAATGTGAGGAAGAAGTCAAACTCCTGGGTAACTTAAATTTGATAAACATATCAGATATTTGTAAAAAAAAAAAAACTTCAAGGCAGCTAATTGTCTTGAAACGTATTGGAAAGCATTTACAAAATTGGGGAGGCTTACTATTTATTATTCCTTTGTTATGTCCAATTTTAGTCACTGCCCTGTTGTTTGGCATTTCTGTGGGAGGTATATACTCAAAAAATGGAGAAAATTTAAGAACATGCTTTTAGGTTTATTTCTGAAAACTACAACAGTTACTATGAATTTTTTCTTAAAAAGTCTGGTCTACCTTCTCTCAAAATAAGAAGATTAAGAACTATGGCAATAGAAGTATTTAAAATTTACACAAATAGACTCCTTTATATTAACATGATATTGTTAAATTTAAAAATATATCTTAATCTTTAAAAAAAAATACAGTTGAAGTACCACAGATGAGAACAAGCTTTGGTTTCATTCAGATGTGGGGGAGCAATGTTCTGGAATTAGCTGCCTGAAAATATCCACAAAGAAACTACTCTCAAACAATTCAAAAGTTTAAAAATTTGAATGACAGCCCATGCAAATGTGGCTGCTGCATATCTTGAATCCAGCCTAATTTTCAGTGCTAGTTCCTTGCTATTTTCTGTTTCTTTTACCTTTAATTTATTTTAGGAATTTAATTTTTAATGGTGCTTGCTTTTTATCTGCATGAGCTTGATTTAGTTCCACAATTTCTGCTGTTAATGCTCACCATGGACTAATTGGACTATTAACCTGTGTTTGTCTAAATTTCATATGTGTCAATTGACCACTTTCAAATTTTACTTTGAATTGCCTCCCTTGATTTAAAACTAAGGCTATCATCTCTATTAGATCCTATGGGAGTACCACTAATCCTTTTATTTATTGCTGCAATAAACAACTTCACCCGCAACTGATAAACACAATAACTGCCTGAGGGTAATTTCACATCTAGTCACTAATTGGTTTAATTTAATAAGGTTTACCATGTTTACAGGTAAAAATTTTTATAATTTATCATAAGTCCCACAGACAGTAGTGTTAGACTAATTGTAGCTATTAATTAAGGGAGATAATTATGGGTCAATTGTGTATCTGTGTATTGCATGTTTATAATTCTTATTTATACGAATTATATTTTTTAAGGATTTAATCAATTCATCTCCTACCCTTTTGACAATGATAAATACAAAAATATAATTTACCAGGTATCGCTGGCCATCTTATGATCAGTTTAATGGGACAATGAATAAACGGAAGAATTTTAAACTATAGTTTATGCAGTTGCGGAAAAAAATTTATGTTTCAAGCTTATCACTCAGTATATTAACATTTATTTTTTATCAAAAATACACCAACGTATTCATCTTTCTGTTCTAATGATTTGATCACAAGCTTTTCCTGTCGCGCTACAGTTCCAAAATATCATCTGGCTTTTATTCATACGATTGACCTTGACATTAAACTTTGTAACCTGGTTCCCGGATTTCATTTTATCTAACCAACTTGCTCTATTTTCCTCGCATACCAGACGAAAACAACTAATAATTTGTGAAGGGGCCGTGGGAAAGTGCATTGAGCTTGTATGAAATTGCAGGGATGCAGCTTACTGCAAGAGATTTATGCACAAGGGATGCGCATATCTGCACGAAAAATAGGAAAAGTTTTTTTTGTGGCTGCAATCATCGCTCTGACATTGTGTTTAATATCTGTTTTCAAAGTTGATGGTATTAAAGAGGAACAAAATTTATCCTATTTATTCAAAAGAAGCTATGGAAGGCAGTTGTCTCTTGAAAGTGAAAAACAGGTGGTTGAAACAATTAACATTCATAGAAAAACAAATGGAGCAGTTAATGTTGAAGTAAGAGACAAAACAGATCAAACAAACAACAATGGCATAAAAACTAACATAAATAAATTGATGAGGAAAACAGTCCAGTCTGACATCTTTATATCAGTCAAAACTACTAAGTCCAACAGGGAAGAACGATTAAACCTTTTGTTGAAAACATGGATTGCATTTGCTAGAGATGAGGTTGGTAATTGTTTGATATATAGCATTGCATGTACATGTACAGTTGGTACATTTGTCATGTTTTTAATCCATTACAGTTTAAGTAAGTCTATATACAGGCATTGCTCTTGAAAGCTTTTTTTACTTTGAGCTGGGGATCTAGAGAATCACCACCAGGGACCTTCTTTGCAATTTCTTTGGACAATTTAATAAAATAGTATGCTAACAGGACTGAAATATTGTGATTAATGAAAAAAATGTCAAATTTTAATTTTGAACTTTATGTGATTGCAAACAAAGCAGAATTTAAGATTGATAATGACACTACACATGGCAAAAAAAACACATTCTGTTATACAAGGAAATAGATACATATTTGCAGTCATTCAAAATATATTTTTATCCTAATACAAATTTATTCATTGATGGTGTTTTAGAAGATATTTTTCTGGCAAAATAATAATTATAACTCCTCAACGAAAGGAATAATTTGTCTGAATGTCTTTATATAGACTATTGTATGTCAATGATTACACTATCTTTAGATTATTAGACATTTTCAGTTTAAGAAATACTGGTAATAAAACTTTAAATTTCGACTTACTTTTTGCCTGACATACAATGATCTACATATACATGTTATGTATATAAACTATTTATTTAACATGTTTAACATATATATTTTGCTCTATATACCGTATCCATCTTGAAAAGACTTATATAGGCAATGCCTTTTGTTTAATATAAATTATTGATGTTAAAATGTACTGGTGTATTACACATGTTTATGTTCATTTAAACAATTAAATATTACTGAATCGATAAAGTAATTCAGAAACAAAAATGTCCATTAAACAGGTTGGGCAATACCTCCCATTTGGGGATTAGTTATTAAAATGGGTAACAACCCCTTAAATGGGGGATATTTAGATAATCATGAAAGTGCAAAAAAAAACGAAAATTTTTATTTGAGACTTCTCACTTTAATCAGTCAACAACACTACCAAAAACAGAAATGTATCCTTAATAATACTTCTTAAATTAAAAATTTAGAAAGTTACAGTTTTAATTTTTAGACATATTCTTATCATCAATTGGTCTCTTTCCAATTCAATCTGAATTATTTCAATTGATTTAAAACTATGGCTGTCTGCTCTATTAGATCCTATGGTTTTGTATATTGGCCCAATAAACAACTTCACTGCTGCAACGGATTAAGAAGATAATCTAACATCCTGTTGTTAATTGGTATGATTTAATTACCTCTACAGGTAAAAATTTTGATATCAAGTCAAAAGTCTCATAGACTGTATTGTATTGTAAGCATAGCCGTAGTTGTAAATCAGGAGAGGTAATTATGACACATTGGAAATATGTAAGTCAGATTTATTTGACAATTTTATAAAAGAGTTTCATATATTTTGCAAAAATTTTGCATTCTATCGTTTAAGGTATGAAAAGTTCATTTGAAATATAGATATTCTTGAAAATACAGTCATGACAGTAGAAACCAGTTTTGAGGATAATAGGAGTCAAAATGATCACTGATGTCATATACTGTGTCCAGCACATTATTGTATTCAGGAAAAGTCTGCGTCCACACAGCTACTTACCCAATGGTTCATTTGATGCCCTTTCAAATTTCAATACTGGTATGCTGCGGTCATATCATGCTGTGCTTGTGAAGCACCTCTGTTCTCATATGGATCAAATCTTTTTTATAATTACCCATAACTAACATGGTCAAAACACTAAAATATGTTAAAAAATCATTCCTGCTTGCCATAATATAAAGCTTTGGGCATGTTCGCTACCCTCAACTTCCACAGAGTTTCATATTCTGGCCTAGGGGATGGTATTTTACAATATCTAGCTGTCAAAATCCTTATAACATATACTTACCTTCATGTACAACTTTCTCATGTCAACAGTCTGTAGTGGTATCATACTGCGCTGCCAACCACTTCAGTCTATATGAATTCCACATATTGGTTACTAGTTTCATTTTGCGCTAGAAAGGGCAACAGTTTCTTTAGAGGAATTGGAAAACATCAAAGGGGCAGACAGAAATCAGACAAGAGCATGGCCAACAAAATGAAATGAAAGACAAATATAGAACACACAACACTACTCTGAAAACTAAAGCTGGAGTAACAGGAACCCTACAAAAGCTAGGGTGAGTCCAGATGCTCCAGAATGGTAAGCAACTCCTGCTCCATTAGACACATTGTCTTTGATTCTCTAAATTAATAAGAAGTTGTGTGCCACGTAATGTCTTTAGTCATGATTTTATAATGCTTATTGAATTTGGTCAATGATAACATGACTAAAGTTATTGAGAATTTTTTTCAGACATTTATATTTACTGACCAGGACAAGAATGTTCCAGAAAATTTTCCAGGTAAGTATAGACAATAATTTGTGGAAGTTGCCTTGATTATTGTTTCTTTATAAAGTTGGAAGTACAGGCTGTTTATTTCATAGAACAGAGATGGGCTATATATTTGTCTGAACATAATTTAGGTGTTTACCGGTACTTACCTCCTTTAACCTTTATACCTGACCCAAAGTGTCATGTGTGCTATTGCTGTCTCTTGAGGTCCACAACTAAATTCCACCCAATAATTAAAAAAATGTTCTCCTCTTAAACTGCTGGATCAGCATGAGGAAACTGGTGGAATGCTCTTTCCTCAAAATAGTGTCCAGCATCCCCTCCCACCAACCATTATGGCCACAACAACCAAATCTAGTTTTAACAGAAGGCCAGCTTAAAAATCTTTTGTTGAAACTACATAACAAATTAAAGCCAAATTTTGCAAGGTGGAATGATCCTTGGATAGTTCTCATTCAACAGTTCTCACTTACCACTTCTGGGTAAACTGACACTTCTCCACAATAGTGTACTAAAATGGTCAAAATGTGAAAATAATGTGTTTGGAGTTTTAAAACGCTTACTTATAGTATTAAAAAGACAGGAAAATGTTTAAATGAAAGCTGAGAATGCATATTTTTCCAATATATTTGACTTTTGTTGGAAGTATTTAGAGATTTAAATTTACCAATGAGTAAGCAGTTCTTGTGTGAATGTAAATGAAATGGTGAACATGGGGTGAAAATGGTGTTTTTTATCCAGGCTTATTTTTTTTTTAAAGTCAGTGAACATCATTCTATTTGTGCATTACTGCTAAAATCACATCTTTCTTTGCTTTAAAATGATATATATTTTACAAAAACTTTACACCTATATGTTCAGGCATAATTTTGAAATTTTGATTTTTAAAGAATTAATGGTAACTTCAAAACAGAGTATGTCCAGCTACCCTGCCAACAAAGAGGGATACAACAGCCACTCTAAGAGTAACATTGGACCCTATGAAAAACTCATTAAAAAGATTTGTCTGAAACAACTGAGCCAATTATAATTTGACTTAGGGATGGTTCTTTCTGATGTTTATTCCAGCATTCCTATAAACAAAAAGTTTGACTGCCACAGCAGAATTTGGTTCTTCATTAGGACCTGGATGCTCTTGGAATTTCACTTAAAACATAATTTTTTTTTTGCAAATTACTTAGGACCAAACTTTGAACGAATGGTCAATGGATCGCCTTTGAAATATTGACTGATCCCCTTCCACCAAAATGGTAGAACTTAGTTTAACCTACATGTAGAATGCATGGTAAATAACTGATCCAGCTGCAGTTTCAACTTAAATTTAATGTTTCTTGGAATGGTTCTCTTTTATGATTTCTTCAAGCATCCCAGCCAGTCAGCATAAGATGGCAACTACAACCAAACAAGATTAACATAGGACATATTGATATTCTCTTGTCCAAAACTTATCCAACTGCAAACTGGCTTAAATGAAATTGTTCTTGGATAGACCTATTCTAAAAACCTGTCATGCATTCCTACCCATCCATCAAAAGTTGATGTGTGGTCTAGTATCAAGCAATGTGGTATCAGGCGAGCTATACAAGCTCCTTGGGCCACTGATATAGTTAACATATATTCTTTATTTCTGACAATGCAAATTTTTAACAATTGTCATAGCCAAATACAATTTGTATTTTAAAATGCTAATGTGAATGCTAAAAGCCCTGTTGTTTCTAATAAAGATGAACCTCTCTAACAATAAACAGTGTAAGTCAAGCCTGACACATAAACTCTGATACAAAAAACCACAGCACTTGTTTCTTGGGTTTAGATCAAAAGAACAAAGATAACATTGTGCACTTTAAAACATGATGTTCATGTAACATATTTTAGTGTTTTGACCTGATGAATCTTATACTTCTGTTGGCACATTTTCCATGTCTTAGTAATTTAACACACTAAGGCAGTTGCATTAATTGCAAATTAAATATTTAAAGCAGTGAATGTGATCATGTTCATGTTTTCTTGTGTATCTTGAGGGTGGCAAATTGCTTATCTGACATGTCTGCAGTTTGATGTATTTAGCATGTTAGTTATCGGTAAATATTTTATTAACAACTCACCTTATGAATATACAATAAAAAGCACTATTATAAAATAATTAAAATATACATAGACAACCAGTATAGATTTATGAGGTGGGATCAAACATTAAACAAATAAAACAAAGAAAGAGACATCCTCCTCAATCTTCTGTCTGCTAAAGTTGTACAGAATATGTCCTATGGACAAAACATGTTAACAAATAATCACATGTAGTGATACATATACAATGTAGGATTTAAGGACTTAGGGACACAACTGCTCAAAGGGAACACTTAGGCGCGATTTCAATCGAAAGGACACAATGGAAATTTATAACTTAAATGAAATACCAAAATTCTTGTTATATTTGGTCACTATGAAGTTAAATTAGACTGTTTCTATTTTTGAAAGACACACTGACCGTCATAATCTTATAACAAAATTTTCATTGAAAATAAGGCCAAAATTGTGTTTTTCTTAATTTTGTATCTGCATGCAGGTAGGTTTTAAGCCTTTTGATGTAAAAAAAAACACAAGATATCTGTATGCAATTGTAGAATTGAGAAGAACTATCTCAGCATCCCTGAAAACATGGCATTATCTTTGATCATCGATGTAGATACAATGGCCTCAGATATATGCAGGTTATACAAGTGCAATATGTAAGCAATCAAAGCTCTGTTCTCATTTTATGTTTGTTTGTTTTTTCGTGGGAACGGGTGGGAAGGTTTTGAAAATTTGACCTGATGCAAACAAATAAAAAAACAGACACAACCTAAGCCATTTTACAAGTACTTGCATCTTGGAGGTAAGCACCAAAACGGCAGGTGGATGCTGGGGGGGGGGGGGGGGGGGGGGGGGGGGGGGGGGGGGGGGGGGGGGGGGGGGGGGGG
>JAULBM010318470.1:0-13683 GCA_032357055.1 Geukensia granosissima | reverse complement strand
TAGCATTCTACTTTTTCGTCTTTTATTCAATTCAAACGAGGAGGATGTAATCTACAACTTGAGAAAGCCGTTTTCCTACTGTTAACAAAAGGGAAAAATGGCTATATAGCCATTTTTCTTGGGGGAAAATCTACTATATAGCTATTTTTCCGGGGAGGAAAACAGACTATGGGGGGAAAATGACTATATGACATTGCTATAGTAGTTTTCCCCATAGTGATTTTTCCGGGGGGAAAACTGACTATGGGGGAAAACTGGCTCTATAACACCGGACCGTAAAAAAATACTGGATCGACCAATGTATTATACAGTTTTGTGTAGACGTCGTAAGACATTCCTCCACAAGATAAATATTTAGTATATACAGCTGAAAGCGCTCGACTTGCTGATTTTGTGAGTTCACGCACAGTGTATTTGTAATCACAAAACTCGTTCAAATACAGTCCCAGATATCTGTAAACGGTATCATATTTTATTGCGATATCACCACATGTAAATTTATGATTTGACAAAGCAGAATTTTTATTTCGAAAATGAATAACTTTAGTTTTATTCTCATTTAACGACATTCTCAATTTTTGGCACCATGATTTCACACAATCTAACATAGCCTGAATATTTTCTTCATTCGGCGCAATTAACGCTATATCGTAAGCGTACAGTAGAATAGATATATTTGTATTAGTATTGTCCAAATTTACTCCGCAATTTAACTCTCTGATTTCTTTAGCTAGATCATTAATATATTTAGAAAATAGAGTTGGTGACATTTTACAGCCTTGTTTGGCATCAACTAAAATCTCATGTTGTTCTAGCCATTTTGTTAATCTTGTATCTAAAATGTCTGCGTAAATTTTACATGGTATGGATATCAGAGAAATCGGTCTATATTCAAGCGGATTCAAAGGATCCATTTTTGGTTTCGGTATCAGGGATATTATACTGGTAAGCCATTCCTCTGGAATTTTGCCATCATTGAAACAGTACTTGATAAGTTTATGAAGTCAGTCAATGCACACATCGTTCCGAAGAATTTCACTGGGTATTTCGTCAATTCCTACCGATTTTCACGGTTTCGATAGAAAAACAGCCTTTTTAACTTCTTCTTTACTGATTTCCCGATTTAAGTCACTAATATCTTTATCTGTAGTATAATCGGTTGGATTTCTTACTCGACCTTTAATGTTCTCAAGAAATGCGTTATAAAATGAGTCATTAGATTGTGCACAATTGAATAATTATTCATAGTCATATTTCCAGTTGTTTAGAACTGTTTAAGTATCACTAGTCACTTCTCCTGTTTCAGATCTAACTTGATAAATGTTCTCTCGTTAACGTTCATTGGAAAATCCTAGTTTTCCTATGGACTTCCAGATATCTTTATGATCCTTGCTATTCAGATCATGTAATTCATTTTGCTTTAACAACTGATACGATCACTTAATTTTTGTGTTAAGTCTATCAAAATCCTTCTACTTTTGAAAATACAACGAGCAAAACTTTGTTCCATAATTCTTGTAATTCGTCATTCCAATAAGGTTTTCTTACGCTCTTATGTCTGTTATCATTTGTTGTATTTCGTTTCTGTTCTTTACAAGTTGTTTCGATTTCTGTTATCAATAACTTCTTGAACTCCTCAAAAGCACTATTTATATCACGTCTTCGATTATAGGCGCCTTTTCCACACTTATTATAGTATTTTGCAGTAGTTCTTGTGTTTGTTCGTCTGAAAACGGTTCAATTCTAATATCACTATATCTAAATTTCCGTGGTGCTTTTAATCGTTTATTTTCACGTAGTTCTTCTACTGAGTCGCATTTTTTAGAGAAGGGATCATTATTGCTATAATAGAGTGATCAGGTATCGAGTCATATCCAGCTAAATTCAGACTTGTTTGCACTTCGGACATTGTATGAACATGAAAATCGGAAACATTATAAAGTTTGTCTTGCGGAGTAAGAATATAATCAACAACTGATCTACCTTTAGTAGAAATATTGTAAAATTTTAGTGACCTATTTTACCATTTAACATTCATAAATTACAATCAACAAGAAATTCAATAAGTTTTTCTCTATTTCTGTTTAAAACATCATTAATTACTGTTCTAACACATATATCATCTACACCTTCTATATAATCTTGTAAGTCGCCACAACGGGCATTAAAATCACCACAACTGTAAAATTCACCAATATTTTGATACATGTATACTTGTTCAAGTAATTTAGTAAAGAAATTAAAAGAGTCATGATAAACAAAATTTTCTGGAGGCAAATAATACGTACATATGCAAAAATCTTCATCACCGTTGCTAAATTTTAACCATAAAATATCTTGAATATCGTCATTTAATATTTCAATATTGAAAATTTCCAATAATTCGTTTTTTACCAAAATTGCTACACCTCCTGAACCTCTACGGGAATTTACGTGAACATGATCTCTATTTCTACAAAAACATGTATAACCTTCAATGTTTAATTTTTCTGTGCCCGTTAAAAAAGTTTCACAAAGACAAAGTATGTCAAAATCAAAATTATACAAAATTTATTTTCTCAAAGTAGCATTATAACAAAGTTTTAACGACCATCCATGAACGTTCCATACACCAAGCCGTATATCCTATAATCGTCGTTCTCCTCGACCTCTAAAGTTGTTTCTACCACGCACCGTTCGCCATGAATTGTTCCTATTGTCTCGAACCGGCTGATTCAGTTCATCTCCATTCGGGTTTCTGGTACCAGTCTTAGCATGCAATATCCCATTTGCGAGGATAAATTTCTTGTCTCGACCAATAGATTTTAATATTGTCATAATGTTTCTATTATTTATCCTAGCTTCTTTTGATAGTTCATCCTCTATAAACACCTTGTTGTAATCACGCGACTGTTTTAACTTCTCCTTGTTTTTCATAATTTTCTCTTTCTGCTCTCTTTTCTCAATTTTTGCCACAACTACTCCAGGCTTAGAGCCTACGCCTTCTTTTCTTACTGCTGACATGACATTCACATCCTGAAGTCGAAGTCCGTCTCGGATAATACCACAAACTCGATTCTTAGTTATCTCAGGATCTCTCTTAAAGAAAATTAAGCGTGTGGAATTTATTTTCGTGATGGTGTTGGATACCGCCTTAATAATAAGTTTGGGGAAAAATTAATTTTAAACACTACATTATATTTAAAAAGTCAATAAGGAACCGATGGGTAAGCAAAGGTTACATGCACTGTTGGTTGTTTGCAAAAATAGAAAAAGAGAGTTTGGTGAACATAAATTAAACTGGTTTCTATCGAACCGTTTGCTAGATATTAAAAATGACTGAACTTTCAGGAAAATTTCCACGTTCTGCTCTGTACTAAGTTCCGGTAATTCTAAGAGTAGACGGTCATTTGTTACCAATGGGCTAGTGCAAAGATTTTCAAGAAACAACTGTTTTTTAATATCATAATGATTACATTGCAATAAATAATGATCGGTAGTTTCAATATCACCGATAATTCAATGGACAATATAAGCTTGAATCATATCTCTCCGACCCAAATTTGTTATACAGTCATTCTTTCTCACCTAAAAATATACCTTTAATTCAAAACGGAGTTGATACTTTCAAATTCGGGACAAATTTTGTTTTAAATGAAACGCTATAATTTTTACTAAAATTCTGAATAAACTTATTCCCGAACCACTTTCTAGTTAAAACGTTTTCCTCGAAACACGTTTTTCTTTTTCTACTTAGTGCGTTCTTCATGACACACATTTCAATCAAAGAGATAAACTTGGTGGATCAAATATTGGAATGTTCTTCATCCCGATGGCATTCCAGTGGATGAAGTTGTTTTTCTTTAAATGTTACTTGGTTTACATTGTTGGTTTACATTGTTAACATACTTGTCCGCTAGTTGTTAATATGATCATCAAATTTTTAATTTGGGGCCTTTCACAGCTTGCGTAAGGCGTGAATATGTGTCCATTATTGAAGACCTTATTAAAACCTATAGATGTTTTAATGAAACGTTTTTAATTGGCTGGTTCTCTCCCCTTAGATCCGGGGTACAGAGTACCATCTAGTCAGCGAACCAGTCTACGTTTTTAATGGCTGTGTCAAAGAAAATTATACCACATCTCCTATTCTATATTAGCACAAAATACTTTCTGATTCTAAGTATTTGAGGTAGCGACTTGGCAATCAATGTTAAAGATTTAAGGGACCATTTCTTAAAAACATGTAGAATACGTTACAACGGTGAGTCATTGAAAATAATATTCGGCTATGAAGTATGGCATGTTACATATCGTTGGAATTCAAATTGTTTGCCGCAACTTATCCTGCATTTAAAATTTTAGTTTTCCTTTGTACAAAAAATTTCCCAATACTCCTCTATGTTGAATTTTGACATTGAAAAAATTATCTAAAAATGACATGTTTTCATAGATAAATATCCCGCTTCAGTATTATAGCCAGAATATAATTCAACGTTATTCTTAAAATTGCATCTTTTATCTGTCATTAAAACACAAAAAATAAAAATATTAACATTTCTTGTAACGGTAGACAATTAATTAATTGCACCGTCAAAATGAAGCAAAATTACAACGTCGAAAAAATTAACATTACACCCTATGGGGAATTTTTTATTTAAAGTTTAAATGAAATTTCACTACAGCTTCAGCTGCAACAAAAAATTGGGATTCCAACGATATATAATATGATATATTTCACTGTAAAATATTCGATACAGGTTCTTTTTTGTTGTGGCAAATTTAATTTTGTGTATTATATAGTTGCTAACTTGCGTGTACAAACTTAGATTCAGCATTAAAAGCGAGGCCTCTATGACCAAGTGGCTAAGTAGTTGGTTTTAACGGAATTGTTCATATAATTATAATTTATCACATAATTATGACATGTCGTAGTCGTTATCATTCAAAAGACCACCTTCTTTGAAGGTACCCTCAAGTTTTCCCAGCGTACACCGGCTGACCGTAAAGAAAACTGACCGCAACGCTATGACTGAAATATTATTAAAAGTGCCGTAATCTTCCTTTCAAGGAAACAACTTAACATAATGATAATTTAAACCTTTGCTATTAATAAACGAAATTTCATCACATATGTAGATATTTTAAAATAGCAAAACGCCGCTTTCCGGAATATCATCACATATGTTCGGCAACGATTTTTATTTTATTATTTCAATTCTGAAAGAGTTATTTCCCTTCAAAGCAGACGATTTTTCGAACTCGATGAGAGGGTTTACTACCTAAAGGGATGTGAAAGGCCTACAGAATGGTAAAATTGTGTAAGTTTACCAAATAAGAAAAAAAATTATTCTCAATATGTACCCAGTTTCCACAGTTTTGTTTAATTATGGCCAGCGTTGCCAACTTTCGCCTTCAGCCACCCAGATATAATAACCGATATTATTTTCTCAAAATTATCGCCTCATTAAAAATGTTCTCGAAGCAAATCACAAAACTAAGTTCTTAAGAGGCAGATCTGTGAAGATACCCTATTCTTGCCATACAAAAGACTGAGGCAACAAACACAGTGTTTTGTGTAGTGGTTTTGTTTTTAAATGTAGAGTACACGACGAATAAAAATGTGCAAAAATCTACTACAGTGCATATATATATATATATACAGAAATAGCAAAGTTCAATTTTTATATTTAAATTGTTTAAAACAGAAAGAATTGGAGGATGGTAAAAGGGGCAGACAGAAATTTTATATGCCACCTACATCCCATTTTAAAATCTTCAAAATTGTAAAAAGGCGATGTCCAAAGTGAGCCGCGCTGACAGTAGTATTGCGTAATAATCATGGTTTATGACAAGCCTGGATTTTTTCATTAAGATTGATTGATTGATTGATTTATGCTTAACGCCTAGCGGACAATATTCAGCCGTTTTTCAAGACGGGAACAAGTTAACAAACAACTTGTAGTCTGACACTGGAAAAATAACGGGTTGAATATGGTCAGTAAATTTATCCTTATAACTGGCCGCCTATTTACTAGGGATGAGTATCGTAAATGAAAAACAGTATCATGATATATCGATACAGTACCGCTGGATCATGATACGTATCGATACGTACCGACTTCTCATTTATTGCCTTTCATTCTTTTACTTTTTAATTGTTTTGTGTGGTAATTCTAAAAATATTGTGCTATAAGGTAGAAATCTGTATCTTTATGTATAAAAATATGTTATTTGGTCATATATTTTGCTTCTTCATGTCAACAATAACTTTTTCTAGCATCTAGACATTAAACTGTCCAAATATTTATAGTACCGGAAAATATCGATACGCAAGATTTTGTACCGGTGTACCGGGTTTGTTAAAAATACCGCGATATATCGATATATCGGTATATCATTACACCCCTACTATTTACCACTCAAGATGAGCTGCTGCAAGAAGTCTTTAGAATGTGCCATTTTTTAACACGGGACGTCTTTAACGTGTCTTTCTGGACAGATTGTGAATTTACAATTTGCGTCCATTTCTTTTAGATGACAAGTATCTTCAAAACGGAGATACATATCGCCTATCCTTTCTCCCGGCACAACTTTTTTAATAGTAAGATCAAGTATTTATACATCCCGCTCGAACCAACGTACGCTCCTTTATCATTGGTTTTACGTGTAGGCCGGGAAACCGAACGGCCTATTTCTATACCCCGGCCTCCCTCTGTTGATATTTCAAATTTAAAATGACAAGGATCTTTGGAAGTCAGCGATTAGAAACTACATGGTAGATACCAATTTGCGATACACGTGTAAGTCTAACATCAGGATATGGCAATCGATAACCTCATTCATTCGATAAACCTACGTTAGCACTGTTAAACCTACTTTTACGATTATTCATCTTAGTTTAACGACGTTAATTTATAAACAGCGTTTATTTATGCATAAACGCGTTTATCGTAGTTTAACGGATTTAGTTCATATGAACGTTCATCATACCTTTTCTAATATAATATGTGGTTTCCGCGTCCATAATGTATATTAATGAAATTCACTAGCTGTCCTTAATGAATTTACGACTGTTATTCAATAATGCAATTAAATACCCCACAATTTGCGGAATTTATAAAGTCACCGTTATTCGTTTGGAAGTAAAAAAGTAGAAATTCTTTATCTTTTAATATATTTATGCTTGTACTTGCTTAATAAGCATGCTTGTAAGAAGTTTTTGTTCTTTTTTTCCTCCTTAATATTTGCCGTTAAATCTATGTGGAATAAACAACAAATTTCTTATATTATGTTTATGCTATGATATGATCCAATTACCTCAATATTTTAAATATGATATACCATGGAAGTATTTTACCTTCATAGATATTTAACCGAGAGTTGATCTTGTGAAATCAAAAGGAATAATCCAGTATATTGCAAATAAGGCCAAAAAAAAAAAAAAACAAAACAATATGTGTGTCACCTGCTAAAAAACAGGGTTGGCAGGTCGGATTTATTTTTTTCTTTTTTTTTTTAGTTTGAAGTCATGATATTTGTCAAAAATGTCTATTAATCTCGTCGAATTTGGGAATTTTTACACTGTTGGAAAGGCATAAACTGTATCTTTCCAACATACATTCCATGCAGTACTCGAAAATAAACAAGGGCATACAACTCATGCACGAGTAATATTTTTACGACCTGCATAAGCACAAAAGAAAAACTCCGTAATAATATTTAAACGAATAAATATGGAATATAAGCCAGGAAGACACGACCACATCTTACACATTATGTTGAAAGAAAAGCCAAAAACTGTCCGTAAAGCGTTATTATGGATACATCTTAATTAGACAGTTGATCAAGTGCCACTTTTGTTGTGGCAAATTTCGTTTGATGTACTTGAAGTCAAAATATTTTTTTTTAATTGCTGATATTTTATCGATAGACGGCATAATTATTTGGACAAACAAACCAAATGAAACAACGGGATCAAATAGGACGTATGAACCCTCATCGCTACACATATATTTAATAGAACGAATATGTTATATATGGTCCCCTCGAGGTCCCGATCGGCTGACCAATATGACCGCCGTTACTAAAAATAGAAAAGGGGTGGGTTCTAAAATATATATATCTTCTACTCTAAAACTGTTGAGCTAAACTTTGGTGAAATAGCCCTTAGGGTGATCTTCTTTCAGATTTGTATCCGATGACCCCCAATCAACCAAGATGTCCGCCTTAATCAAACTTAGTTTAACACAAGACCTTATGGGAAATTCATTAAAAAATCTTCTCATTTAGAACTTCTTGCACAACTGAAACCAAACTTGGTTGAATGGTCCATTGATGAGTCCCTTTCAGAATTGAATCTGATGACCCAAACCGCCAACCAAGATGGCCATCTCAGCTAAAGTAAGTTTAACATAGAATTCGTGGAAAATTCATTAAAAAATCTTCTAGTCTGGAACTACCAGCGTAATTAGAATCAAATTTTGGTGGAATGGTCCTTTACTTGGTCCCTTTCAGAATTATTTCTAATTACCCCAGCGCCAACCAAGATAGCCGCCTCAGCCGAACTTAGTTTGACACAGGACCCTATGGGAAATTCGTTTTAAAATCTTCTCGTCTGGAACTACTTGCTAAAGTGTAACCAAACTTTGGTTGAGTGGTCCTTAGGGGGGTCCCGTTCAGAAATTTATTCGATGACTCTACCAACCAGCCAAGATGACCGCTGCAGTCGAACTTTGTTTAACATTGGACCCTATGAGAAACTGATTAAAACACCTTCTTGACTGCAATAACTTGCTTAATTAGAACTAAACTTTGGTGAAATTGTCCTAAGTTGGGTCTCTTTTCAGAATTGTATCCGATGACCCCGAAAGCCAACAAAGATGGCTGCCTCAGCCGATTTGAGTTTAATAAAGAACTCTATAATATTTTCATTTAAAAATATTTTGTCTATAACATCTTGCTGTATTGGAATCAAAGTTAAATCGAATGGTTTCAATGTCATTATTGTATTGGCAAATCAGGCGAGTGATTTCAGGCTCAAAGGAGCCTTTGGTACTTATTTGGCCTTCTCAATGTAAGCATTTTTTAGCATTGAGGAATAGTTATTTGACGCTTAAGCCACACATGTTGGAATGTTTGACAAACTCAAGTGTACTATGACCTAGAACATGAGGATCGATCCCAGACAGATTTTTCCATGTCCATAATCTGGTGCATATCACCTCCCCCTCCCTTCTCTCCCCAAAAACCACGGGAAAAATTAATTTTTCGAATTTTGGATTAATGAAACGCGAGAAAGTTAATTTCTTGAATTTTGAATTTAAAAACAAATTTAAAAAACACAGAAAACAAAAAGTGATGGTCATATGGAAAAACACTTTAAAACAGTTAACGGTCAGATCATAAAGGTGTAAGAAACAAAACATATATTTAAAAAATTTTTGGTCTTAAAGAAGTCATTGCATCAACATAATCAACTTGTCGGCTGTTTCCGCTAACTAGAACCTGTTATGTCAATACAGCGACAAACAATGTCGAACTTTCTATTAATTTATACAAATTGTATCACAAGTAACGACACCTATATCGAGATTTCGATGATGTATCATATGTCGAAATAACGATATCTAACGAAAGCAATGTTTTAAAGTGAGCGCTTTATTAGTTTATTTCCAGTGGTTAATTCTAGGATTAACCGTCTCAATACTAGATTGCACCGTTTTTGGAGATGATAATGGCGATCCAATGACAAGAGAGAGCAACCAAAACTCTCAAGACAGTCGCCTAATAAAACCATTTAACAACTCCCTTGATGCACATTTTCCTAGAACGCTGGAAGAGAAAAAGGTGAGAGATAACATAGTTTTATATATTTGTCCTTCTGCTACTGAAAGGCTCATTTTAATATAGATATACAAAAGGGAAGGTATTAGCTAAATCATATCAAGGAGAATTAACATGTGCAATCTCCATAAGAAACAAAGGAAATTGGTGATTCGTCGCAAGGGCTTCAAAAAGGGGGGACTGTGATAAAACGGGTTCTTCTGACATAAACGGTCTGATTAGAAAAAATTTAATAAGTTATTGAGAAGAGTTTAGGGGATCTGATCTTAAATTTGCTATTTTGCTACTGGAATCATGGAAATAGCGCTAATGGATACATGTGAATGATTAGAATTTTGATTAAATCAGATCGATAAACAAACACATTTCTACACAAACTTAGAAACTTAAAGTTTAAATGGACATCCAATGATTGATTGATTGATTGTTGTTTAACGTCCAGTGGCAAATATTTCATGCATATTGAGGACGAGAACAAGTTATCAAACAATAAATCATAAAATAGGTTTAGCAGGGGGTTAGACCGGGAAATTTAATAGCCACGACATGCCAAATTGGGACCGTTTGGGTAGGGGCGGCAAATTTAGCCTAAGCAACTGATCACCTACAGACCACTTATTACGAGTTGATGCAAAGGGATCTTTAATGTGCTGAGAGCCTGGCATTTTCCCAACACGAGACACAGCGTAACGTTCCCGTCCGAGACGTGTTGAGAATTTATACATCCCGCTCAAATTTAACAGACGCCCCTTTAGGCGAGGTTCTACCTCCTGGCGGAGAAACCGAGCAACCAATTTCTAAAACCCGGTTACTCTCGGGATGATTGAGTATTTATACATCCCGCCCAACATACGGACGCCCCTTTAGAAGGAGTTCTACCTGCAGACGAAGAAATCAAACGGCCTATTTCTATACTCGACCGCCCTCAGGGTGTAAATCTGTGCAATAGTTTGAAACAATATTGTCGAATTTTTATTTTATCTTTTACACATTTTATCAATATCCTAATACGCAAAAGACCTCGAAAATAAAGACAAAAATATAACCTGTATCAGAACTAGGATCATATTCCAATTTTATTAGCTCACAGCAAAGAATTGTTCTTGGTTTTTGCATGAAAATTTACAAAAAGGTCAAAATTTATGAAAATTGCATTAAAACACTGTATTTAAGTAATTAAATTTAGTAACGACAAAAAATCCAACTGTAACTCATCTCTCATTACAAGTTGAAATATAGGGATGGTAGGTCGGTAACTGATTTTGTTTTACTTTTTGATTTAACATGGTAGATCGACAATGTTTTACAGCATTCTAACTGAGCATCTGTATAAAATAGTAAATTCTGGTATACATTTTTTTCAAATATACAAAAATTTGAGAAAGAAGTGTCATACCTTGATATTTTTTCTTTTAAAATTTAGATAATAATTGATTTTATCTAACCAAATTTTATATATTTTTGTTGTAATAATAGACATTTAATATATACATTTTCTTTAAAAAAGAAATTGAAAACTGTAGAAAGGAGAGATAACTCTTTAAATTTGGTAAACTAGAACGGTGACCCCGAAATTTTTTTTCTGAAATCATATTTTAAAAGCCAACTTTACAATTTTTTATTTCAAAATACTATCTGCTGGTTTTGTTTCTATTCACACAACTGAGTCGTTTACCTATTTAAGCATTGTCAAATAAGCTGTTTTTAACCAAACAAAGACGGTGACGTATACATATTTGTTTTCGTTTTTTTTTGATTGATTGAATGGTGCTTAACGTCCAGTGGCAAATATATTTCATGCATATTCAGGACGAAAGCATGTTAATTAATACGAGTGATGATGAATGAACCCTACTTTGTACTAGACCGAAACGCTGAGCCGGATTTATAACATGCTAGCTCACGAAATCAACAGTCCGCAGGAAGACATGCCACTTTACCCAGACACATTATTCTAACTCTGGGCCGACCAGTCTTTGCTCTTATTCCTAAATGCTGCGTGCTTAGCGGAGAGGCAGCAAATACCAATTTTAATGTCTTTGGTTTGACCCGGCCGGTGATCGTACCCACGACCTGCCGTACTCGCGGCGAGCACGCTATCCATTACACCACCGAGGCGGTTTTTTTTTCATTTTTTGAAATGCTTTGATATACAGACTAGGCACATTACAAAAAATGCTATGTGTGGACCTACATGTATTTCCTTGACCCTGGTTTATGTTTTATTAATTCGATCTTAACATGTTAAAAAATTACAACATTAAAGTTTATCGATGTGTAAGCTTTTAATTTGACAAATTAACATAAAATATAATAATAAAATTATGTTATATTTGTAGACTAAAGAATTCAGCAAGCTGCAAAAGGCTAAGAGAATACGTCGATCACAAAGGGTAAAACCATCACACCAATACATAAATTACAAAACAGTCTTCAACCATACTTTTGGTGAAAAATCTAAAAAAAACTACTTCCGTCATATCCACATTGTAGGTGATTTTAATTGTATTTTCGCCTGTTACGTATTTTTTGTATCATGGTTTCGTATTTGAAATATTTCGTCTTAACAGGATCTGTTGATTTATGTAGAAAAAACTTGTACTCTTACTGTTTTTGTGTTGCAAATATTTTGCTTCGGATTGTCAGATTCGGATCCAAATTTTCCGAAGGGATGGTCAAACGATTAATCTGAACGTAATCATTTCCTTCAATTGAAAGGGAAAGAACGGAAATGGTTCGATTTAACTAAAAATTAACGTATTTGATTTTCCACTGACAATAGTTCCATGTTTATATTCAACAATATATAGTTATCAGAGATTGCTCAATCGAGAAACATGTCCAGAATTCTTTAAATTTCAAATATATATATGACAAAATATATGCTACTGATTTTAGATAAAAAATTTCTTTCCATTTTATTTAGTTGCTGTCAGTCGCAGACGATGTTGCACTTCTGAGATATTTTAACAACTTAGCAGAAAAAACTGGATCTAATATCAAAACGGGACCAGGAGGTACACCAATTTACAATATATTTTATTTTATGTATATTGCTAAATCTTCTGATTTTGAGTTAATAAATATTACAAGCTCAGTTCAGCTATCTGAGTTTTTTGTAACGGAACTTTTTCTAATCATTAAATAGGTGAGATTCAAAGTTCATTGTCCGAAACAAACTCAAAACATACAAAAAAGAAAAACGGAAAAAAGAACAATTTTCATTATTTAAAAATTAAAGCTCTCTCAAGCACAGAAATGTCATTAGTAAATTTATTGTCATGCATTGCTGGGTTTCTTAAAGAACTGATCATAAGTTTATAATATTACAATATTATTTTGATTGTTTCACACAATTACGATCAGTTTTCCTGTCTAATACGTTCTTTTCTCTTTGTTTAATTTTACCGTAAAACAAAAAAAAAAAAAGGAAAAAGAACTTTGGGTAAAATTTTTATTAGACTGGATCAGTTTATAACACTCTTTGAGAAATTAATTACTTGAACCTCCAGTCAGATTTGGTGAATTTCTGTTTGGTTTTGATAGGTCGTCAGTTACGTCACTCGTTGAGGGAGGTAGAGATCCCACTAACTAGTTTAACTCCACCACTGCACATGTCTCACGTGCCTGTTCTGAGTCGTGAATTGAGGTCATATGTTTGGCTTTGTGTTAAATGTTTCGTTTCATGTACATTTTTGTACATTATTCAAGTAAGAGCAGTATTAATTTATGTAAGGCCAAACATAAAAATATGTTTGTTTGCTGTTCCCCTACCCAAGGGTTCGAAGGTTGGGTAGGTAGGTAGGGAAATTATTTTATTTTATCCATATTTGTTTTCACTTACGTAAATAAATGTAT
>JAULBM010318459.1:0-13684 GCA_032357055.1 Geukensia granosissima | reverse complement strand
CAAAGGTTCATTTGTTCACCTTTCACATGTCAACATGCTGCGGTCGTATCCTGCTGCGCTTGCGAAGCACCTGAGTTGTAGAATGCATTATCCAATGTACACGGTTTTCAATATATGTTTATTTCCCATTGTAGAGAGAGGTTGGAAGACTTGTACAACCCTAAAAGATATATTTCCCACCATATAAATATGTGCCTGACATGTCATTAAAGAATTAAAACTATTACTGGACCTATCTTGCACAAAGTACAAACATACTTTTAATTATGACATCAGAGATGAATATGATAAAATAGATTTAGTGGGAGACATGATGTTTTTTTTTTTTTTTTCATGTGGTACCCTTTGATAAATCAGTTAACTATGTTGTCATTTCCAGTATTAATACATACTGTGAAATAAAATGATGTAGTTACCTTGTCTCTGATTATTTGGTCATTATAATCAGTTGTTGGCGAAAAGGATTCATTCAATTCATTCAATAACACTTTGACTTCTTTTTATTTAGGAAGCTAGTCCCCAGAGAGATTTGGGACCACTGGCTCCAGTGTTAGAAGCCAGACGGTCTCTATTAAGTATCTTACCAAGGATCATTGCCTGTATGACGGCCCTGTGGAAGGCATCAGATGCAGCAGAGAAAAGTCAGAATCATCAACAGAAATATATGATGGGAAGCCCCAAGGTAATTAGATAATTAGCAAATTTTACCATCAGCATTTCTTATTTCACTGTCTTTCAGAATTTATCATTAATTGATACATTACATTTTTTGTGTCAAAGTAAAGATTACTTAAATATCTTTCATTTCAAATAAAATTATATTAAAAAAAACACATTTGGAAACGATATCCAGTCATACTTTGTTCAAATAACCAATAATACCAGATATGTCAAGATAAAAAAAAAAAATTTAATAAATTGAAACATCTTGAAAACATACACTGTGGATCTTTTTCCAATGTTGAAGGTCTTAAGGTAAAATGTGAATAATCAAGTTTTCAACAAATGCAAAAGAAAGCTAAATGGACTTAAAAAGATGTTCAAGGTGACCATGTTGATCAAACCATTAGAGTTTGAGTGACCTAGTTTGACTGTTTAGGAAATCTATCTTGACTCTTAGCACAGTACTGCAGTTTATTATTGATAGGTACAAACTTGAAAGGAGTCATGATTTTTCTTAAAGTTTGAAGTCTAGAGCCAAAAAATAATAGAAGTGATTTTTGAAATATTAAATAGCAGGAATATTTACCATTACTTCCACTGAGGACAACTAGATATATGCATTGTGTAAACATTGTGCAATATTTCGTAACAATGCCATGTCCTAAGAAAAAACATGCAAAGAAAACAACTATGGTGTTCGTCACAGTTCTGTTCAAGTGACTGAGATTTTAATGTACAGAGGTGTATGAAGTCAGTTATGTAGGAAAATTTTCCTCTGTATTGTCCTTAAATGTTATGATCAATATTACAGGTTATAAAGCAACATATTTTAGAGTTCCTCAGCCCCATATCTGTACCACATGGAATTAACCTACTGGGAGCTGTGGCCATCACATGGAATGAGTACAGAAGAAAACCATCTCCCGACATTTCTAAGAGGGTTTGTTTATTTTTTACCATGTCTTATTCAATTTAACTTTTGGAAACAGCCTGAGAATAACTCAGGTTGTGGCCCCAAAAAATAATTGCATACATACCGGTAACTTACATGAGGTGGAGAAATTTCCTGTAACAAATAAGGCATAAAACAAACAACAAAAGACAAAAAATATGTTATTTTCTGCAAATTTGAAAACCCAAGTATTTTTTTTCAAATAAGATAAGTATAGTTGAATTTTATACTTTTATTCAACAAGCATGTATTGAATGAAATGAGAAAAAAATGTTTAAGTTTGTAGTAGTATTACCGGGTATGTTTTATCTTTACAGTTAACAGCCTTGCCGAGTGATGAGCAGCTACTACTAGTCAATCTAATCAGTGCAATAAAAGTACTACCCACAGACACCCTGGTACAGACTGTTAAACAAGTCATTAAACAGCCACCTCCCTCTGAACTGGGCAAGGGCAAGGTATGTACTACCCACAGACACCCTGGTACAGACTGTTAAACAAGTCATTAAACAGCCACTTCCCTCTGAACCGGACAAGGGCAATGTATGAACTACCCACAGACACCCTGATACAGACTGTTAAACAAGTCATTAAACAGCCAACTCCCTTTGAACTGGGCAAGGGCAAGGTATGTACTACCCACAGACACTCTGATACAGACTGTTAAACAAGTCATTAAACAGCCAATTCCATCTGAAGTGGGCAAGGGCAAGTTACGAACTACCCACAGAAACCCTGCTCCAAACTGTCAAATAAGCCATAAATCAGGCACTTCCCTCAGAACTGGGCAAGGGCAAGTTATGAACTAACCTCAGACACCCTGGTGCGAACTGTCAAACAAGTCATTAAACAGTCACCTCCCTCTGAACTGGGCAAGGGCAATGAATGTACTATCCACAGACATTCCTTCAACTGGTCAAGGATAATGTTAAAGTGAACATTCTGTATAGTTAATATAGAAAAGATACCCATTTCTCCATCTTTTCTGCTATAACTAATTTCTGATGAATCAATAAAATTTATTTATATGAAGGTCAAATTGTTTGATTATAATATTAAATAAAATTTATTAAATTTACATAAAGACAAAATGGTCATCAGTTTTCTTTACTAGAATACATATAATTTTTAAAGATATTTAGGTTTGTCAGATTTTCTATCCTATGTTCAACAAGTCTATTGAAAGTATCTTGTCTATTAATACACTTTTCAATGATTATTTTACAGAAGACAGGTTCTTTGGAGGTGAACATGTTACAGTTTTTCTTTGCCTATGTCCAGCAGGCTGGTGGAAGTCAGCTACTTGATTCCTGGTCCTCCCTAAGTTCTCTACTGAGGGAGACATTACAGCTCAACATATCTCCACATGGAAAATTTCTCTTGTTTCAGTAAGAATTATTCATATTATTTGGAAAAAATACAAATTATCAGAAATTCATAGAGGCCATTTGGTTTGTATTTTAAAATTTTTATTAAGCTACCAAGTCGGGAATATTTTTATACCAATGCAATTATTTGCACTGAATAGGTGTTTTTAAACACTTGGACAAACATTTTAAGCAGAAATTTTAGAAAGTTTGTAATTGAAGTAAAGTATGTACAAAGCCTTCTTAAAATTAAAATAGAAAGCTTATACCAAATTGCTTTTTCTGTATTTTTTTTCATGTAAAAACGGGCAGTTTGCTCATTTGATTATTCTTATTTGTTTCAGAATTTTTAATGAATTTGTACAGAAAACACCAATAATTGAAGAAAAGAAGTATTTAAAGGAACTTCAGGTTTGTTTTATAATATTCTTTGTGTAATACAACATTTTACTTATTGTTTTTACCCTTCCTGGCTATAGATTATACACTATCTTTAACCCTAAAAGCATTTCATGGGGTTAGGGGGGTGTACAATGTACCCCTACACGAAGTTTGGTGATTTTTTCCCCAAGTTGTCAGATTGGCTATTCATCTCCCTTTTTGACAAAGATTTGAGAAAAGCAGGCTTTTGGCAATACGTGAAATATAAATCAACTTTACCCACTTGAACCCATTTTGTTCTATATGTAATAGGTATTTTCTTTCATATATCAACACGAGAGAACTACGCTTACACTCACCGCCATTTTTAATATAACAAAACAAAACTTCACGTGATCGTAAAGTTATAGAAGTTTCAACAGAAGTTTAATTATCTCTCGGTTATCAAAAGGTAGCTGATTATTGTTAACTTCTCTTAAATTTTAGTTAAAAATTTTTAAAACAGTTTCTTTTTGCTTGAAAGTTAAAAAAACGGAGATAAATTCAACACGGATTGGTTGTTGTTCCAGACTGAACTCTGAAAGATATTTTTACTGCACTGTCACTTCCGGGTTGTAAATTAGTCGTTATTTTCTTCATATTCTTATTTTTTTAATGAAAAGTTGTTTAAACTGTTAAATAAGAAGAAATGAAGACTCGATCACCCGAACAAACAATATATTTACTGGACAGTGGTGAAAACTTGTACGATCATGACGATCTCTACTGGGACATTCTTAACATGAGTCCCCGCGTATAATATATACGAACTAAACTTTTTCCTAGGTTTTGAGGGCTAAAAAGGCCTAGCGTATTATGTATAAATGTATATTATCTACAGCCAAATATGGTATTTCCAATTTAAAAAAATCGAGGCAGTAAGTTTTACCCCTTTCCCTATGTATGTCCATTAATTTTTGTCAAAGATTTCTCAGCTTGTGTATGTTAGAATGATTTGATATTTGGTCTGAAGCATTATTTGGTTGATTTGTACCACAATTCCACTTTTCAGGTCTGTCATGTCTTATTGCTGTTTGCCAGGGTGGAGGTATTTGTGTCCAAAGGACACATTTTTCTGTGTTTTAGATACATACAAGTATGTACTGGCTTAGAACCACTCTTGCCACATTGGGTTTATTTATACAACATATACAATATACAGAAGTAACCATTTTGAGGTGTTACTTTGCAGTTAGCAATGGCTTATGGCTTATAAAATTGTAAACTTTTGTAAAAATTGTTGTGATTGGTGAGATTGGTAACCAGCTTTTAGTTGACCCTCAGTCACTACATGATGCAACCAATAAAGTTTTATTGATGGTTGGACCATAAATTTTGGAAAATCAAACAATTTCTAAAATTTTATTTTAGAGCATTAATTTAAAAAAAAAATCTGTAAAATCTGTTTAATATATTTTCAGCAAATTCTTTCTTTGTACAAAAATAGATAAACATTGTAAGGAGAAAGATAGGTCTGTATAATAAATGAGGGCTTTTAATAATGATCTTTCTATATTCTATATAATTACAATAACTCCAAAATGTCTTGTGTAGACATTCAACTGTTTTTGGAAGTTTGAGCTCAACTTGTAGTAACTATATTGCGGCTGTAGGAGAGCGATATTGGGTGAATTTCAAGGAGACTGAAGTTTCTTAACTTTGCAGAAAACCAGAAAAAATTCTAATAAGACATCCATCAACAAGGCCCTCGAGAACAAGGTTGAAATACTATTGTTTGTGATCAGCTGGTATAAAAACATTTCAAACAATGTTCAAATTCAAAATTTTAATCATTGCTTTTGTATTTCAGGACATAACACAGAAGCTGCTTGAAGCCATCAGTAACATAGCAGGATCTTCCTTAGAACAGACCACATGGTTACGTCGAAATTTGGCTGTCAAACCAGGACCTCAGACTCACAGACCTGAGGAAGAGGAGGCTAGTGAACTTGATGAAGGTATTTATAATAGATCTGCAAACAAATTTTCTGCGGTATATAGAAATCACCCTGTGTGTCTGTCTCTCTGTCCTTCTGTCTACATACCTTGTAAGCACATCTCCTCCTTAACTGTTCAATGGATTTCAAAGAAACTTTACATGAACATAAAACACAATGTGTAGATTTGCACTTAGGAAGGCAATTCATCTCAGCTCATTCCAAGGACAGATAATTCATGGGAGGATTGGGGATATATTGTGAGTTTTGCTCACAGTATGTTTTGTTACTTACTGAAAATTTAGAAGTTAATTAAGATTGTCCAACTAATCAATTGAGGCATACCAAGATATTCGAAGAATTTCGATTTTTTGTGCCCAGTCCCTTATGGAACACCAATCATGTAGTTACCCTCTTTATTTTCAACAGGAGGTAAAAAAGCTTTGTTGGATGGAAATCTCAACAATTCTTTAAACTAGTTAAATAAACATTTAAAAGTAGCTAACTTTAGCAATAATGAGTTTTAAATGTAATTTATTTGTGAGGTAAATATTGTAGTTGGTCTTTGAAAGGAATTTGACAATAATTTTATAACATGTTCTGTTTCAGACATTGAACTTATGCAAGAAAGAAAAGTTGTTGATCCAAAGTTATCTAATACATCTGATTCCAAATACAGTGTACAGGCATTGTCATTAATTGCAGAAGTGAGTACACATATCAAACTCTAATGTACATGTTTACTGAAGTATTTCTTGTGCAAGACAAAAACCTTAATGAGTCAGATTTTAAGATAAAAAAGGATATTTAAAAAAAAGTTAATAGGCATTAAACATTTGCTTGGTTGATTACAAGTTCTTTGTAGTCAGTGATTTGATTTTGCAATAAAAGTTAAAAACAATAATACAAAATCCTTGCCAATCTATTTTTAAAGCAGTTCCAGAAATAAATGTATGGGGGTCAAAAGGCACTTTTTATTAAACCCCACCATGCTCCAAATGATAATTGGTCATTTCCTGTACTTGTTCAGAAAATCTGTTTGAAATAACCATCACCAATGAAATTTATTCAGAAGGGCCTTATGCAATGCAAGGAATGAACCATTCAATAATTTCAGAGGTTTGGAATGTAAATATTTTGTAAATGTCTTGTCAGGCTAAAGTGGTTAAAAGTTATTGCAAATTTGTCGGTCTTTGTCCATGAATGACAGACCATGCTGTTTAGACTTCATTTGATGGCTGTCTCGTTGACATCCCCCAATATCTCCTATTTTGATATATATTTTTCAAACTAAGTAATATGTCTATATTGTTAATCATATATTGTTTTCAGTTAATTGCTGGTTTGCTGGATGTTGTTTACACCAGTGAAGAAAAGGACCGAGTACCAACTGTTCTGGCCCCAATCATGTATAATGTCTTTCCTTACCTGAGACATCACAGGTATGCACTATTATTTGTAGTTTTTGGAAATTAATCTGAAGTGAATGTAAAATAAAGAATTATTGGATTAGTCCACAGTGCATTGCAAAAATTTTGTTTGCAATTTGGTCAAATTACATTTGTCTTGTTGTGGATGGACTGATGCAAACCAAGATATCCCTTATTTATATAAATAAATATAAGGCGAGAATCAGTAAAATAAGCAAAAGTTCAACACATCAAAATTTACATTATAACTAGAAAAATTTCACATACTCAATGTAAAATGAATTCTTAGGTTGAAAAGTGAACTTAATTACAAAGTAAAATAGCTGAACTGAAGTCCATTCAGGCCAAATTAAAAAAAATGTTTGTTTCCCACATCCAGTCAATCATTAAAAAAGGTTGCATCCATAAATCCATTAATTTTAGGAATAGTTTTCAATTGATATTTCTCTTTTGTTGCGCCAAATTTCAAACATGAAAAAGTCCCCATATAATTTACAGTGCCAGCAGTATATCTGCAAAATCAGTTGTGATAAAGTTTATTATTGATGAAAGTTATAATTTTTTTGTGGTTTCGTAAGCATAATCAAAGTTATAAAATGTGCAAAGATTAGAGTGTAGAATTTTAGGATAAATTACCTACCATATTCAGACTAAAGACACGTCATTTTTCATTTAATGGACGTTTACAGCAGCTTTTCTTGGTTATTTTTCAGTTCAAAAGTTTAAAAAGGGTAGAATTGAATATCTATGCAAGAAATTGATGTATTTATACTCCTGACCCGAATGAGGGCAAACGATTGTTAAACTCCATTTATCTCTTTATCCAGTAGATTTTTAAGCAACCACAATAGTGAGAAAGTAGATAAAGGAGAAATATTAATGAGACATTAAGGGCCTGTTCACACTAGGCTTAACTTAATCCGGATCAACTTAAGCCAGTTTACAGGTAACCTGTTGCGTTCACACTAGTGTTGGGGTTCTGGCTTAACTTAATCCGGATTAAAATTGAAATGCAGAAATCAAAAGAACATAAGTAACGTTATCAATTATGACGTCAGATTTAAACCACTTTTGCGTTCACACTACAATTTGATCCGGTTTAACTTAATTTGAATTAAATTAATCGGAATTAAATCAAACCAAGTGTGAATGCAAAGTGACTTAATCCACATTTACCTGAGTTAATCCTGATAAACTTTTCTAGTGTGAACAGGGCCTAAATCATGAAGTAATGCAAATGTAAATCATAGCCTAAAATGTGGTACCACTCTTTCATCTTGGTAATCTTGACCTCGTGATACTTTTTTCTCACTCATAAGGTTTGCTGAAAACGTGTGTTCTGATAATGTACATCATTTAGATAAACAAAACAAGAGCCAGGGTATATTAGTGTTTTTTGGTTCACAGTTTATTTTTTGTTACTTGTTTTTCAGTTCACATAACTTACCCAGCTTCAGAGCTTGTTCCCAGATGTTAGCTAGTCTGAGCAGTTACCAGTATACAAGGAAGGCGTGGCGTAAAGAGGCTTTTGAGTTATTATTAGATCCTACCTTTTTCCAGATAGATATGAGATGTATCCATTACTGGAGAACTATTATCGACAACCTGATGACTCATGATAAAACTACATTTAAAGATCTGATGAGTAAGTACAGAATAATTATTGTTATTGCAGAAAAGATAATTATATATGGAGGTTACAATGCAGGTCATTTTCTTTTGATTTGTCGACAGGTTTTTCAGATTTTTGGAATATGTTAATTTTTGTTCATTTCAAAGCATTCAATTTTATAACCAAACAACATTGTCTGTTTTATTCCTTAGAAATTGTTTATTTTTTGTAATGGCATTTTAGGCAGACTCTCAATACAAAAATTTAAGTTACCATTTTCTATCAAATTTTCTAAAAAAAGAAATTTTTGGTTCAACATAGAAATTTTATTTTACAAACATGATCAGCGATCTCCATTTATTATTTGTGATTATGCCAAGATGACAGTTTTTTATTAACTATTGATAAACATTTTATTCATTTAAAACAATTAATATCTTTTAAAAGAGAAAAGTTAAATTGTGAAATGCTACCATTTGAATAGCTTCTCATTTTTGCTCAGAAAAAGTATACTTTATCAATCAAACATACATTCCAGTTCCTGAAAATTTATAATATCATACAACTCAAGCATAGCATTACAAGAAAAAACTCTGTAGTAATATTCAATAGGAAGAATATGTGCCAGAAAGTTTCAATCTGCATCTTTCATAACAAATATTCAAAGCCAAATTTAACTGGGTGTAAAACACTTTTCTGGATTTACCTTCATCAGACATGCTATGGGGCTAAAAATAGAAAAAGAAAGATCAGTAAAAAAACTTTATGAATTTCTAGTTACATTCATGGATCAAATGAAATCAATCAGCATGATCAGGGACTGTATCTTTCAAACATACATCCTAGTAGGTGAAAATAAAAGCATGCAACTCAATACATTTTACCTTAATAAGATTTAAATATTTTATTTTTCCAGGTCGAGTGACAATTACACAGACTGGTGCTATTAGTATATTTAGTAGTAAAGAACAAGAACTAGAACAAAGAGCTGGAATGATGAAGCGTCTAGCCTTCACCATCTTCTGTAGTGAACCTGATCAATATCAGAAATCTATGCCAGATATACAAGGTATAGTTGCTACATTATTGTTGGAAAATTTTTTGGGGTTTTGATGAATCATGTAAGTTGGAAAGGATATTGCACTACCATGTGTTGAAACAGTTCACAGTAAGGCAAATGAAAGAAACAAATACTTAAACTGCTGAAGGTAATAAAAATATAATTTCTATCATTGATACTAAAATGAAATAACAACTAATTTAACAGTACTTTATAAAATGTTCCACTGAATTGTCTTTATAAAAGAGCTTATAAAGCAGGTTATTTTGTCAATGTTTTTTAATCAAACTTTAAAATTTATTCCATATTTATTTTAATTTAATTGAAGAATCATGCAAATGGTGAATACCCTAAACAAACCTACAAATATTTGAAATTTTGTTTAAAAAAGATTAATATAATATACTCCAAATTACTTTTATTCTTTGAGTGCTAATTTAGTTAAGTATATATTTAGAACCTATAAAAAACAAAATTTTCTAGTAGATTGATAAAATTATATGAAGAAACGCATGAATCAGGGTTGTTTTGATAACCTTGAGAACTGGTAAATTGCATATATTATATCATAAACTGTATATTTCATTTGTTCCATGAATGTTACTAGAAAATTCCTAAAGTTTTACTTGTCTCATTTTTGGCTGCTAGCATATCTGATAAAGGTAAATCCAGAAAAAGTGTTTTTCACCATGTACATGCAGTTAAATTTGTTTTTAAATATTCGTTATAAAAGTATGTAAGATGTGGATCATGTCTTGCTGGCCTATATTCCATATTCTATCTTTTTAATATTATGAATAAAATTACATTGAAAGAGATATTTGTTGGTGTATGAACATTATTTAACAAGCTCTGTGATGAGACCATCCTTGCGCTCACAGTATTACATCTTTATGGTGTAATGTGTCGATAAAAAGGGCTCAGTGATTTTCATGTGGAAGATCACTGAGGTACTGAGAGCTTGTTTATTTAATTTAAATGTTTGAGATGGGGCTCTTTGTTTTTGTTTTAACATGTATGTACATGATGTGTGGATCAGTTTTCCCTGTAATATTACAGAATGATTACAGTCAATGGAAAAATTTTATTTTTCGTCCGATTTTGATTTTTTTCCAATGATTCCTTAAGAAAAATGCGGCGGAAGTCATACAAGCATTTTTGTAGAATTTACCGATTTTTGTATAAAAAGGGTTGTAATTTTAAAAAATGTGATTTTGCAGTAGATGAGAAATTTTTAGTTTTCATCCAATTTTTGATGGATTTTGCATATGATTCCTCTCAATGAGAGCTTTTTGTAGGATTATATAAATGTTTTCTTACTCATACCATTTTCGAGCCACAAGGAGTCAATGAGGGGGGGGGGGGATTCAATTTCCTATAATATGGAAAAAAATTTTCATCTGATTTTGATGGTTTTTTTCCAAATGATTCCTTATTAACAATGGAACAAAAGTAATGCCAGTTTTGAGATAATAGGGGTCAAACTGATCACTGATCCAATCATATTACTGTGTCCAGCACCTTATTATGTCCATCAGATAATATGTCCACACTTATCCAAATTTTCATTTGCTCACCTTTCACATGTCATTGTGCCTAGGTGGTATCATGCTGCTTTTGCAAAGCCCCTCAGTTTGGTCAGAAGGTAATGTATGGCACAATTTAGGTTTTAACTGTAGATTTGACAGTAAAATCTGTAGAAAAGTTTGGTCTTTGTGACTCTCAGAGTCACATTATGAAAATCCCTTGACGTTCATTGATTTGTTTATTGCTAAAAAGCTGTCTTATAATTACTTCCATTCCATTATATCACAGTCACAGGTTGTAATGTCCTTGATAAAAAATATTCCGGACTGTTGATATTTGCAGTGAAATGCCCAGGCTCAGCCTTTTTACACAAAAAAATTCAACAGGGGGTTGAAGTCTATGCAAATGTTTGAAAGCCACTTTCAGGTATTCTCTGTCATGACTTGGATTTGTTTTATACATATATTATCAAGTATTTTACTTAATTTTGGCAGAGAGACTGGCAGGATGTTTGAGAGCTAAATACTCTGTCATGACTTAAATGTTTGTGGTAAATATATTATTATGTATTTTATCAATTGTTTGCAGAGAGACTTGCAGAATGTTTAAGAGCTACACACCAGGTACCTTCTATCATGGCTCAGGTCTTCCTGTGTTTTAGAGTATTAATACTGAGAATGTCTCCACACCAGCTGACATCTCTGTGGCCAACAGTCATAACAGAAATGGTATTTATAATAATCAGGAATTAAAGCAGATTTCTGCTTTTTCATGAAAACTTGCGCAAATATTATATTATATATTTGTTACAGGGAGTCTGAAAATGTTGTTTTTGATGGTGGTAAAAGGAGTGGTCCACTCCCCAGTCAGAATATCCTACAATATAATTTTTTGCTTTGCTATTGGATAATTCAATGAAAAATCTTCTTGTCTGAAACTGCTGGTTCTTGTGTAGTTTTTTATCAAGCAATGTAAAGATTTTTTTAATGTATCATTATTGCCTGTTAATTTCCTCCTGCACATTATTAAAATACTCTTTTAATGAATTTATTGAGTGATGAAATTCAGCTTCTCAATTTTGGGGAAGGTTGATATGCTTTCAGCAGGCGACCATCAACATTTTGGTTTCCTAATAGAATAAATAGATTAGAACGAAACTCTTGGAAAGAGAAAGACACCTAAAAATGTTGGGTCACCAGTTCAAATGTCAAGGTTACAATTAGCTACATGGTTTTTAGATAATAACTCTTGAAAGAATTGACAGTTCTCAGTGAACCTTAGGTGGAATTTTTATTGGTAAATAGCTGTCTTAAAAGAAAATAAACACACATACACACACACAAACACCGGAAAATATGGAATAGAAACAATTAAAAATTTATGCATGGTGGGATAACTGAAAATATGCTCTCAATCTGTGGACTTAAAATCCTTTCATACATTTAGTCCTTGAATTTATGGTTATATAATCTTTTTCTTGTCTTACAGATTCATGTGTTTATGCAGATAGAACAAGAGTTGTCCAATGATACGGATGAATTCAAGTAAGCACTTATATACTTGTGATTTCCAATTATAAATTATACATGCAGAAAAATTAAATTACTAAGCAGAACTGTATAATTATAGTGCTTGTATTTTGGCTTTTTGTATCCCTACAAAACGTGTCAGATTTCCAGCTTTTGAGGCAAAATTTATGTTAACTTGAAAACAGCAATTAATAAATCGCAGCAAAATATATTTATTTACATTGGCACTTATTTAGCTTTTTAAAAATTTGTAAAAATGATCTTGTCATTTACTTTGATTTTTTGAAAATAAGAGGATTGATATTTTAAAACTTGCATAAAGCCATTTTTAAAATCTCATTTCCAGAAACCTGAGTTTCATTTAAAAGTTAGATGTTGTAAGAGTTGTTTCACTTCATGATTTTTACCACAAAGACAATTTAAGGCAGAGCATTGATGAAAAGCATAGTTATTTCTATAAAGGAGTAGGTACGTTAAGCCCCATATTTGGCCCAAATTTTAGATTTTAAGGCACTGTAATAAGTTGTTGTGAAAATGCTGTTTAATAATTGTCTTTTAATAATCCATCATTTTTCTTGTATAATTTTCGTCATTTCGACAAAATGAAAGGATATATACTGACTATTTTGACAAGAATTTCACATTTTTGGTAAAAATGCTAAATTTATGGAGGTGTTTCGTTCAAAATAGATATGATCGCACAAACAGATCACAAAGATATTTTAACCAAACATTTGTAATTGATAGATCTTTAATTGTGCAAAGTTTGGTTATGATGTTTTTGTGCGATCTATATTAAAATCGACAAAATACTATCAAGTATTACATCAGATTTATTAATTTCTTAGTTATTTTCACATTTAAAGCATTTTCTTTGAGTCATATGACCATTGTAGAAATAATTAAACTAAAAATTCTGTTGGATTTTCTTTTGAGAGACATTGTTAAATACAAAAAATATAAAATAATAGATATTAGTCAATTTTCATTTTTTAGCCAAATTCTTGGGCCAAAAATGAGCCTTAACGACCCTTGTCCTTTTATACAACAGCTGCAAGCAGTTAATTTAAATGTGTTCCACATATTCTTTGATAAAAATAGAAATAAATGCTTAAGAGGTTGTCCATGAAAAAACCAGGCAGTAGGTGGCACATGCAAAATTTTGTTTCTGAATAAAATTGACACAT
>JAULBM010318448.1:0-13687 GCA_032357055.1 Geukensia granosissima | reverse complement strand
TAGAGAAAATCAGCCAACTTTACATAAAGACCAGTAGTGAGAAATGTGACATTGATGAAGGTTCTTTCCAACTCTCTGTCTGTTGTGGTGCTTCGGATAAGCCCTGCTTCATATCTCGTGAAGAGATTCAAGCAATTGATGACACAAGGATTTGTCCAAATCATCAAATAGAACATGGAAAAGACATACTGTTATGGCGGTTTTCTTCAGGGGTATGTATAGTGATAATGGCAAGTCATTAAGGAGGCTGGGGTCTCTAAATAAAAATCAATAGAATTTTTATAAACTTTATCAAAACATTACCTATATTGTGCTATTTAAAAAGTTATAATCAAACGTTTATGTCACCGAACTCGTTTTTAAGCAATGGGTTGTGCAAAATCATCTATTTTCTGTTGATTTTATAGGGAAAAACTATATTTTTCTTGATATAGAGAACAGAAATCTATAATAAAACAAGAAAATATAGTTTAATCACATTTCTTCAGAAAATAAAAAGATCTCATTTTCTTTCTACATTAATAAATCTATAATTCCAAATTGCATTTCTTTAAAAAATAAATTAAATGGAGTTACCTCCCATAAAAATGATTAATTCCTACAATGTTGAAATAGCACTTTATCCTCTATTAATGCTTAAAAATGACAATGCCATTATATAAGTTATTACAATATATTAATCCAGGATTAGTGTTATTAACTAGTTTCTTTCTACAATCAGTATTTGCAATTATAGAAAATGTCAATGCCAGAAGTTTTTGATCTAAGATGGAGGAAGACACCCGAACCTCCTTAAAAATAGCATACTCTGTGAAGATGAAAACTTTATCTTAATCATTTTGACTCACAACCATGTTTGATGGATGTCACTATTCACAAACCCTTCTACATGAACACAGTTTTTTGTTATTTAAACTCAAAGGGGATCTGGTATAATCTGTGCCATCAAACAGCCATCCAAAATGCATTTATTACAAACATTAAAAAATTAAGCGATGGCCATTCAACATGTCCACATAACAGGCAGTACAATATCAAGACGTATGATTATGAAAATTTTTTTCTATAATTGTATTAAAGGATATTTTTGTTTAAGTAAATTTAAGATTAGAATAATGAGATACATGAAACTTGGATATTAATTTGTTTTCACATGAAATAACACATTAAATGATAATTGATGCAGTGTTGCAGAAAACACAAATTCGAATTCAATCTGAATTAACTTAAGACCAGACATGAGACCAATTTTACTGAAAAGGACCCGAGATAAAATTAACCTTGAAGAACTGTTGTTTTGCTTGTTTGATGTAGACCATACCCAGACCCAGCTCATTATTCATGTTACCTTCTAATCCATTCAATATGCTGATAAGCTCTAATTTGAACAGTTATTGCCAGTCCATTTAGTAGGTTTATTTGTTTTACCAATTACAACGCTTTCAAACAACCAGAATTACTACATCCAATAGTTTTACTGGAGTAGTATGACTTTAATATTTTAGCTCACCTGGCCTAAAGGCTATGTGAGCTTTTCTCATCACTTGGTGTCTGTCGTCTATCGACAATTACAAAAAATCTTTTTCTCTGAAACTGCTCATTTAATTTTGACCAAACTCTGATGGGATGGTCTTTTCGTGGTCCTCTTTCAAAATTTTGTCCGACAACCCTGCCTTTAAACAAAATTGCCGCCAGGCTAAAAACAGAGAAGGGTGGGGTACAAACAAACAAAATGGCCGCAAGGCTAAAAATAAAAAAGGGGGATGCAATTCGAAAAATATTCTCCTCTGAAAGTATTGAGCCAATCTTTGCCAAACTTAGCTAGAATGGTCCTTGGATAGTTTTTACTCAAATTCTGTCCGATAACCCCGACCTTCTAACAAAATGGCCACCAGACGAGGTCCAGGCTAAAAATAGAAAAAAGGGGGATGAAATTTTGAAAAAAGTATTGAGCCAATCTTAGCAAAACTTAGCTGGAACATCTTTTGATGGTGCTTTACTAATATAATGTCTGAAACACCTTACCTCCAAACAAAATATCCGCTAGGCTAAAAATAGAAAAAAGGGGGATGAAATTTGAAAAATTTTTTCCTCTTAAAGTATGGAGCCAATCTTAGCCAAACTTGGCTGAAATGGTCCTTCGGTGGTCCTTTACTAAAATTGTCTCCAATGAACCTGACCTCCAAACCAAATGGCGGCCAGGCTAAAATAGAAAAAAGGGGATGAATTTCAAAAATTATCTCCTCCGAAACTGCTGTGCAATTCTTGAAAAACTGAAATGATCCTAAAGCGGTCTCCTTCCAAAAATTTTTATCTTCAACTGCTTGCACATTTAGAACCTTGTTTTAGGTGGAATGGTACTAAGGTTGGTCCCTTCCAAAATAATGCCAGAATCTACCTACCCACTAACCAAGATGCCACCACAGCCGAACATAGTTATACATAGGACCCTATAAGAAATTCATGAAAAAATTTACAAGAACGGAAACTACTTGCTTAATTGGAACCAAACTTTGGTAGAATGATTCTGCATTAGGTCTCTTTCAGGATTTGGTCTGATGACCTCATCCTCCAACCAAGATGGCCACCACAGCTGAACTTAGTTTTATATAGGCCCATAGAAATTTATGAAAAAAATCTTCTTGTCTGGATCAACTTTCTCCATTGGTACTTTACTTTGTTGAAATGGTCCTCAGGAGAAATTTCTTTCAGAATTTTGTCCTTTGACCACATCCACCAACCAAGACAGCTGCATGTGATGTAGGACCCTATGGGAAATTCCTTAAAAATATTTTTTCATCTGACACTTTACCCCATTAGAACCAATCTTTGGTGAAATTGTCCCTCAACCTCTTCCTTTCAGATTTGTATCTGGCATTCACCAACTGAGATGGCTGCCTCACCCAAACATAACATGATGCTATTCAAACCACAGTAAGTTCAAATGGTTTAAACTTTTTTTGGCAACTGTATGACAGATGAGCAATGACTGGCTCCTGGGAGCATCTGGTATCATATTGCCAGACAACAAGAGATTCAAAGAGATAGACTATTAAGGAAATCTTAACACATCTTTTGATGCTGCTTTTTTACCTAAATGATAATGATGTTGTTTCCTTTTTTACAGGAAATTGCTGCCTGTGAGAAGCATTGCCCAGGTATTTTATGTTAATTTGTCATGTTATTGATATTATTTAAATTTATGCAATATATACTAACATTTGACTGCTAATATGATTTGTTTCGGTATGGTTCTTATTGAATATTTTGTCCAGGAATTGAATCAAATCATTTGAACCAATTACAGAATTAGATTACAACATGAAATTGTCTTTTTTAATTGAAGTCCTTAGCGTGTTTGATGAAGAACTAAACGTAGATTTTCACATAATTTTGCCAGATTTAAATTATAAAGGGGATGGGCTACATATTGTTCAGGTTTGCTGTTTATTTACCGTCTGTCTGTTGAAACTCCTCCTAGATCTGTAAATTAAATAGTGAAATTTAATGAAGCTTTCAACTACTTTTTGTGAACACAGTGCCATTTTTTACCTCTTATGTTTTGTTTTGAAAAAATTTTGGGCTTTCCCTCAGCAGAACAAGTCTTTCTTCTTTATTTATAAAAATAGGAGATGTGGCATGATTGTCAATGAGACAGCCACCCACCAAGGGACAGTAGAATTTTAACTTCTACATGTCCCGTTATGGCCTTTAACAATGAATCAGAGTCAATACCGTAACGGAAGATGTAAAAGGCCCCGAAATACAAATTGTGAAACTATACATAAAACTCGACAATCGACCTAACTAAAGCAAAAATGGTGAACATATAACAATAAATGACTAATAAATCAACGACAACCACTGGGCTACAGGTTCCTGGCTTGGGACAGGCACATTAGTATGTGGCAGGGTTAAACCAGTTGGTGTGCGCTCAACCCTCCCCCTAACCTGGGACAACGGTGTGACAAAACAACAATATAAAACATGCTGTAAAAATCAGTTGATATGAATGGAACACTTGTGATTGATATGGGAAATCAATAACAAATATAATTAAAACTTAATACAAGATACAACAAAAGTATCAACCTCAAAAGTGTACTGGCAGTTGCTGTCTAGCAGACAGCTAGTTAAAAACCCAAAAGCAATCGATCAGGAAATCAAGTTTTTGCTCACTGTGGTGTCATTTTAAACACGTCCTTTTGAATTTAGTGTTTAAATATCATTAGAAGTAAAAAAAAAACATGGGTTGTGCAAATGCCAATATGAAATATATTTAGACAGGAAGTACAAAATGTTCTAACAAGTAGAAACTCTTAAGATCTTTTTTAAGCTATTAACAAGAGAGTCAATATTAGTTCCAATAAAAACCATATTTAAAGATTTTATAAATTTCTTAAATTCTGTATGACATAGAATCATTGTGCATTTCCTGTTTAACTTGTTTGGCAACACTGTCTATTGACAGATAGTTGGCATACAAATGGGCAAAAATTGCTCTCCGTTCATTGCAAATTTATTTTTTAAGTGTTATGAATTACAGTAAATGACAAAAATTCAAAAGATCAGGAATGCTTACCCTTCCGGAGTACCTGAACTCACCCTGGTATTTGTATGGTTCATTTTACTTCAGCATTGGTTTTCGGTGTAGTGTTGTGTGCTCTATTTTTGTCTTTCGTTTCATTTTGTTAGAAAGAATTGCATGCAAATTCTTTCTATTGCCATCGGCCAAACAGTTAAAATGCACTATTGGGAATTTTGATACCAGCTCCAAGTAACAACTGGCAATTTTTCACACAAACTTGTTCTAGCAACTTTAATCATATTATTTTAAAATGTATATCAGATATATCTGATAGGTTCAAAATCTAAAAATTTAATATTTGGGTTGCGTGTTACAAAATAATCTGACATATGAGACAAAATAAACAAAATCTAGTGAAAGAATATTAAAAAACTAATAATGGTTATCAATCATTAAAATGTTATTAAAATACTTTAATCTTTTATACAAAGTAGATACCACATTATTTGTGAAGTGGACATTCTGATATTGCATGCTCACTACTTCCCATTGATCATGAAAGTCATTTTAGCAGGATTATTTAAAAGTCATATTAAGATGTAAAAAAAAATGTCAAAAGACAAGTACAATCTTTTTTTATGTAACCTGTTCAAGAATTGATTATCCAGCTCAAAATTAGTTTTTGTGCCTTTCACTTAATAGTTCTAACTTCAAATTTCTAGAATCTCATGTTTTACTTGATATTTGTCTGAAATTAATCCGGATATTTCAATTTGTTACAGACATATTATATTATACAAACATCTGAATGGAACTTTTGTCAAATTTTTAACACCAAAACATTTGATTTTTTTTATTAAAGTCTATCGCCTGTTGAGGTCTCTACGTTTCAAGCTTTTCAAGAGACTGAAATACACGAAAAAATGTATTGAATCAAAATAGAAGAGCATGAACAATTGAATGGTCCTTAAACTACAATACCAATCGAAAACTTGTGTCCTTTCGTGAGGACAAAAACTGATAATTTGTCTAGAGACATTTATGACACTGCATCCAAGACATGCAGATGATTTTCATGGGGCAGCGACTATTATCAAATAGTTTAATTTTTAAAAATACATTATCCTTTTGGCACGTAAGTTATAGTTTAAATTTTGCATATATATATATGATTTAATAACTCGAAGGCTTATATGTTTAAGTCACAGACAATGAGTTCTTGAAGCAGACTCCAACAGATCTTCACTTGAGAAGACTGGCTTTAGAATATGATAATGATGAAGTCCAGGAACTAGCTACATACCTCAAGCTTACATACAGCGATTGGAATAACCTTAAGGGAAATATACAAGATATAAAGGGAGAAACACTGCGGTTTCAGGCCCTCCGTCTGTGCTGTGATAGACAAGCTCTTACATTCCATGACATTAAAAGAGCAGCTGTGTACGGCAAGATCCAAACTCCACATACAATTTGCAAGGTATGCAGCAGGGATTCATTGATTATTTATTGCCTTGGGCTCTTTGTAAAAAATTAGGCACTTTTAAAATTAATAAGGTTTATGTACAAACCAAGAAATACACAGCTTAAAAGGAACAAACCAAAGAAATACACAAATGACAAAGTTACAAACCAAGAAATACCAAGTCAACATTGGTACAAACCTGAATTCAGAATTCTACTGAAATATTTTGTAACACCTTTTTTGATTGGCTTACATTCTACGTAAAATTCACCATCTATTTGCCGTTTCTAAGATTGACTCGTATCAAAAGTTCATGTTGAAACAATAGATTTAGTGATTGCCAAATTTAGTAAAATACACAAAATATATAATATGTTTACCTGAAAATACTGCCTAAAGAAAATTTCATCCAGATTTGAGGCATACACAACGCTTATAAACGTCCGAAGTTTACATTTCACAATGAACGTTCAAGTGACATCTTGTATCTTAGAATGACGTTTGTCATTGGAAGATGTCCAAACATTTCTATGAAGTTTTTAATCGATTATTTTTATATAAATCAAAGGTTTTCAAATACTTTTGCATTAGAATGGAGATAACTGTATTGTATTTTAAAATTTGCCAATATAAATCTTGATTTTACTGTTATAAATGTTCGTTTACCTGGCTCTGCTTTGCGTTACCAGTTAAACTTGATTTGTGACAGTACGATCTATGATTTGCACCCTCAAAGCTTAAAATACAATATAGCTTTCTTCTTAATATACAACTGACAAAGGTACAAACCAAGAAATACACAGATGACAAAGGTACAACCCAAGAAGTACACAGCTGGGTAAGGTACAAACCAAGAAATACACGGCTGCCAAAGGTACAAACCAAGAAATACACTGCAGACAAAGGCACAAACCAAGTAAAACACGGCTGACAAAGGCACAAACCAAGAAATACAATGCTAACAAAGGTAAAAACCAAGAAATACACTGCTGACAAAGCTAGAAACCAAGAAAAACACGGCTGACAAAGGCACAAACCAAGAAAAACACGGCTGACAAAGGCACAAACCAAGAAATACACTGCTGACAAAGGTACAAACAAATAAATACACTGCAGACAAAGGTATAAACCAAAAAGCTGAGAAAGGCTGGTTAATCTAAAACAAGATTGAATATTTCAATTTTGTATTCAGTTTAGAAAGCAAAGACAGGGAGAAAAATGGGACAATGGTCTATTTTCTACCGGCTGTTCATACAAATTACTATCAACACAAACTTTAAAAAATTTTATATGATTATCTTACAGGTAGTAAGGGAAATACTGACTTTATTTTATATGAATATCTTACAGGTGGTAAGAGAAATACTGACTTTATTTCATATGATTATCTTACAGGTGGTAAGAGATAAGCCAATAGACTTTGGTATGTATCATTTTATTTAATCATAATTACCTCCCTTGTCATTCGATCAATGGGGTTTAATGAAGGACAAGCAGATATCAACATTTTTATAATCATTTACTCTCCGGGTACTCTGGCTTCCTCCACCAGTAAAACTGACCGCTGCGAAACGACTGAAATATTATTGAAAGTGGTGTTCAACCCCATTCAAACAAACAAACAAAAATCTATAATTACTGTGAAATAAATTTGCCACATCTAAATAGAAACTACCAATAGTTTCAAAATAAAGATAGAAAAAAGAGGTATGTTGTAGGATATTTCTATGAGGCATCAATCTAAAACGTATCAATTACAAGACTCTAAAAGTAGACCTAAAGCGTTCAATAATTAACAAATATCCACAAGCTGTAAAATGCACAGTAAAATGTTATGACATTCAAATGTAACAATGACGGACCTGGTAAAAATACATTGTAAGTTTAGTGTAGAATACCCATACATGAGATAAGAAGTGCATAGTCCAAAGCGGCAAGACTAACCGAAAGACAAATGAAAACAAAAGAAACAAACGCTTGGAAGGACTTCGTGGAGATCGCCATCCGTAAACCACATATATTTTTAATAATCAGTGAAAAATAAATAAAAGGGTAATTCCTGGGGTTCGCCCCTCCCTCACTTTCAAAATGATATTGCCTAATGATATAAGATTTTTCAAAATCAGTCATAGATAACATCAGAATGACAATGTGGGAGTATGACTATGTGGAAACAGATAAAATGTTAATGCCATTATATTGATATTTTAAGTTTAACCAAAGACCTTATTATGTAGATATCTGCAGATTCAAATTTGACAGATCTACAATTTGTAAATATAGAATAAGTATCCACTCTCTTGCAATAGAGAGAGGGCGTTTTACAAATATTTCAAGTCATGACCGATTATGTCTTAAATGTAGCACTTGTCAAGTTGAAGATGAAATGCATGTCTTCTTATACTGTCCAGTCCACAACACATATAGGCAAGAATTTAGCCATAAATTAAAATGTAGTCATACAAATTTCAGTTCTTTGACAGAAAGTAAAATTTATTCTCTGTTAAATTGTAATTCTTTAATTGTACTAAAGGCAATCATTGAGAATATCAATAAATGCCAGGAAATATGTTGAACATGCGTTCATTCAGATTTATCTGAGATTGCATGAATTAATTGTTAGTTTATTTTGAGATATTACTATAATCATTTCATTTATATAATTATAGTTTGCAATATCTATTTTGTGGTTATATGAGTAATCTATCACTACCACCCAGGTTATATTTATGCCTTTTGTGTTATTATGTTTTTTTTTGTTATGTTGTCATAACTGTTTACCATTAATGTGTTTGAACAATAAATATTTCTTATTTCCTATGCTACTAATGAGAGATTACTTCTTGAAATGTACATATAGCATACCTAAATTTTCCAAAGTAATTTTGTATTTTATTTCAATATTAAGTTATAACGATTTATACCATAACAATCCTAAAATATGCAAATAAACATCAACAATTGAATGTAGATTAAGAAGAAGACTTATAATTAGTCAGGATATTGAAAGCAAAAAAGATTTAAATGGTATCTTGATGACAGAAGTGTTGATTACAAGAGATCGGAAATGCTGCTTTAAGTATAATAACCTATATTTTGAATTGAAGTAATATTGAAGGTAACTGTAATACTTCTTTGTGTTGTTTCAGGTACAAACCCAGAGAAGTGGGATTCAGTTCCTACAGATAAGGATATAGACAACTTGGCTCCATTGGTTGGTGGAGACTCACTTCATTTCCTAGTGGAGCTTGGAATGGATTTCGCCATTTGGGAAAAGATTACCTATAAACAAGTTGAACGAGATCTATTTAAACTGAATCGTGATATTTTAGAAGAATGGAAGGGACAGTTTTGTGAATCTAAGAGCATTCGACCATCACTGAGACGTATTGCTCAAGCTTTTAACAACATAGACAAAAATATCAAAGTAATTGAAAATGTGTTATTTGAATAGCTGGAGCAGGGGTTGCTTGCCATTCCGGAGCACCTGGACTCACCCTGGTTACTCCAGCATTAGTTTTCAGTGAAGTGTTGTGTGTTCTTTTTTTGTCTTTTATTTCATTTTGTTGGCCATGCTCTTCTGTCTCCTGACTTAACTATTCTGTCTGCCCCTTTGGTATCTTCCAATTCCTTTTCCCACTGCATGACATTTAAATCCAGTTATGAACCTGGTTCTGGTTACTCTTGCCTAAGTTCTGTGTGTTGTCTTTGTAATATTTAATTTAAGTTTTGTAAAATGAAAGTCGTTGTATTGTTTATCCTTTGATGAAAAACGTAGTAAGTCTGTAATTTATGTGTTGTACATTAAAATTTCGCAATCGGTTATGTATTAGGATTAGATAATTTATATACACAGATTGATAATAAAATTGGTAATGTTTTAGGGTTAGACAAGAAACATTGACCAATCAGCTAATGATAGAACTTCCCAAAACAAATGAAATGTCACCAGGTTTTTACAACGGGTGTCACTATTGGTGCAGGAGTTGCTTACTCTTCCGGAGCACCTGAACTCATCCTGGTTTTTGTAGGGTTCATGTTACTCCAGCTTTAGTTTTCAGTGTAGAGTTGTGTGTTCTATGTTTGTCTTTCGTTTCATTTTGTTGGCGATGGTCTTATCTGTCTTCCGACTTAACAATTTCTGTCTTCAAATTCCTGTTAACTTCTGCTGGAAAAAACGGACTACCCTGTAATAAAACATTAAAGCATGAAAACCTAGAGTTTCAAAGTATATAGATATGTACAAATGTGACAGACAATATTTAATGTAAAAATTCATATACTAGTATATGACAGACTGGGGTTTGAAGGTACATGTAAAATTATCTGCCATTTCCCTCTATATTTTGAAGTACTGTTTCAGATATGGGCAGCTTTACACATGTTAAAAAGTACTACCCAATGCTGGTGCTACCTGAATTGTGATTTTTAAATGCAATTAATAAATTCATTTGCTTGTTTTAAATTGGAAAAAATGCTTGATTCTTAAATTTTACCATCAAGTTGTTGAATATATTTTTAGACCACCTTTCAATACTTTACCATAATTAACAAATAATCGATTTATATTAATGTTGTTGGGGCCTGTGTGGCCGAGTGGTCTAGGTAGTTGATTTAAACTTACCTATACAGATCACTGTATCCTATCACCTATACCGTGTGAGTTCGCGCCTGGGTTTGTACCATACAAAAACGGGTTGCGTTTATCTGGCATCGCAAGTGATAAGGTTTGTCAGTTACCTGCCCAAGGTCGGTGGTTCTCTCCGGGTACTCTGGCTTCCTCCACCAGCAAAATTGACCGCTGCGATATGACTTAAATATTGTTGAAAATGGTGTTAAACCCCAATCAAACAAACACATCCATGCTTTCCAATGTAATTAATAGATTCGAAACTTACTTATATAAATAGCACAGTTATTGAGGGATTTATATGCTTCAAGCAATAGTTTCCCAAATTTTTTAAAAGACTATGAGAATCATTATATTTATTTATTTTGCACTGCCTTAGCTGTAATTCATTTTTCAAATATGGTTGGATAATTTTGCCAATTTTCTACTTTAAAATACAACATAATAAACCATTGTATAATTATCATTTTAATACCACAGTAGATCTGACATAACTATTTGTATGACCAGAGCATGTTTGGTTTTGAAGGAGCAGACAGCTGTTGAAGTTTGAATTACATCAGCATAATCCTCTTGGAACCAGAAAATCATACTTCCTCCATTAATGATTATATATCCATATTGGACACATATTTCATGACAATTCTTTATAAATGCTATACTTTCTGTTTTATTTTTTTCAGAATGTCTCTTTGTTCTAATGCAGCTTTTCTTTTTCTCTGTAATAAAAACCAAAACTATAGAACACAATTTTATTTGGAATCTTTCTTAAAATTGACTAATTGGTTTAGTATTGTCAAATGCCACACTCACCAAACTGACAAAGTATTGTGTCAACAAAAAGAACTTAACTGGTATATTTTACATGTATAAGGTCATAATAAAAAAATCCTTGATTATAATCTGATTTTTAAAAAATTGGGATAGGGGTAGGTAAAGGTGGCGAATTTTTGTTTTCTATCATTTTTAGAGAAAATTTAAGAATCTATGATATTTTTCATTATGGATTTTAGATTGTATTGTATAAATAAACAATCAAACTTGGGAACCAATGATGTTTGAGCTTTTCTATCAAAGTAGCCAAAGTTCAACTGCATACAGATGTGGATCCAAAATATGAGGCAAACAATCAATTAAAACAGTTAGTATAGTTTTTTCCAGAATTTTTCTATGTCTAAAAATTATGTATAAAAATATTCAGTGAAAATATTGTCAGAATATTCGTGCCCGCTCACCAATAGACCCTTTACTGATGCTGCATTCCTGCTTTTGATGCTTGCAAGGAAGCAGCTTACGGGTGTACAAAATATGATGACACAATAGTTCTGATATCATATTTGATTGTCCACCTACATCATTTTTCTGGGAAAAATGTTATTTTCCACCCAAAGTAACAGGTACCCAGTTATAGTAAAAGGGTCTATACCCATCTTAACCAGCCAAAATATTTTTTAACCAAGATTTGAAATCAAATTCTTCATAATTAAAATTGAAATATTTCTTTTTGGCATAAGACTCCAATCATGAAGCAAATTAATAGTGGTCAACCATCAGCTGCATCCAATGATACTATAAAGAATTCCAATCAACTGACAATTAAAAATTTGCCAGTCACAGAACTGGCATTTACAAACACTATGCATGTGTACTAAATTGCAATTTACAATAAATTGAAAGTTTAATCAAATATGTGCACTATAAGCCTTATGGCAGCTACAATCTTCTAGCTAGAGAATTATTCTTACGTTCTGATTGACTTATCATGGATGCTATTGGTATTATATTCACTAAAGTAATTTTATGCTGGCATCAGTACTGATAGAAATAACACTTACATTGGGAGTGCCTGGTGCTCCACCCACAACATCTATTGCCTCGGCTAACTTTTTCTGTTTTGATGGGGAGTCAGGTGTTATAGATGGTGTAAGTACAGAAGCTATTTCTGTGGGTGTGGCTGGAGTTTCTGGTAGAGACAGAGATTCTAAAGATGGTGCCTAAAATAAGAAATAAGAAAAGATAAATTCTGACTTCACCGATCATGAAGGCTGTTCTATTACAACATACACTGTATTTCCAAATTTCTTCTAGTTCTAGGTTTGGTGAAATCTGCTGCAAATTCAAAACAAAGATTTTCACAAAACACATCTATAGGGGCTTTCATTTACTTTAGGGGAACCAGCCCTATGAGACATATATCTGTTCTCACCCTTACCCTCAACCCATCCCTAACCCTAACCCTAACCTCAATCCTAACCAAACTAAACTCTAACCCCTGATCTTAACCAAATTAAACCCATAATCAAGCCCTAATCATACGCAATATCCTAATCCTTTAGTACTGGGTCCCCTAAATTAAATGAAGGCCTCTATAGGGTGGATGACATTATTTTCAAATAGCATATCCTGTTTATCAATATTTTGTTTTATATTAAGTATACACAGAATTGTGTATCTGAAGGTTTTCTTCATATTTCAATAACACAAAACCTATCTTAAACCTGCACAAAGGAAATTCCTAGTTAAATAAAATTTTGTGGTATTCAAAACATTGAAACTTTGAAAAAATCTTATAGAGACACTTGAATACCAAACTTATTGAAATGAATATCACCTAAATGCATTGTATTTTTTAAATAAAAAATAAAAGCACAGAATCATTATTCAAGTAACAATGTTGTTTTTTTTGCTGCAGTACATTAGTTAATTTTTATATACATGTTGTTACCAAAATCAAATGGTGAATACACTAATTTCTCAGGTAAAACTATCAAGTCTTATACACATGTATGTAGTTTGATACATATTAAAGTACATGCAACATGTCAGAGAGGTTTAAATTTTGTGGATTTATGCAGGCATAAAGGTTTCCCTCACAATCAAATTAATACTTAGGTGCTTCGCAAGCGCAGCATGATACGACCGCAGCACAATGAAATGTGAAAGGGAACTAAAGACCCTTTGGGTAAGTGTGGACACAGTATTTTGTAGGACACAATAATGTGCTGGACACAGTAATGTGTTGGACACAGTATAGAGCTGGACACAGTAAAGTGCTGGACACAGT